>JASPKZ010009488.1:0-52500 GCA_030220185.1 Diploptera punctata | reverse complement strand
CAAAAAGTGCTATGTAAGCCTCGAATTTCACCTTAGATCTTGGGTTGTCTCCCTTTATTACAATTGGACCTCCGTAGTCCAAACCTACCTTAACAAAGGGAAGACTTTGCTCTACTCTATACTCAGGAAGTTGTCCCATCATCTGACTAGTTTGAGGTGGTTTAACTCTGAAGCATTTGTAGCAGGACCTAATTACCCCCACGAATAGTATTTCTACCACGAGGTATCCAATAACGGGTGCGCAGTGAACACAGAACTGCTTGAGCACCGGAGTGAAGTAACATCTCATGTTCATGCTTCACTAACAGTTTAGTCACAACATTTTTAGCTCGTAATATGATTGGATGCTTCTCATCAAATGTCAACTGAGAATTCTCAAGACGGCCACCAAACTCTGAGAAGTCCATTTTTATCCAGGAATTGGGTTAAGTGATCTCAAGTCACTTGAAGAATCTACTTGTTTCTTGGAAGTTAACTCGTGGATTTCCTCTCTTGTATTCAACGGCTTGAATGCGATTCACCACCATTAGTTCCGTTTGTTTCAACTCGATTGAAGACAAGGAACCGGAATATAATTTGTCTCTATTACGAGTATTATGGATGAATCTCAGTACATATCCATATACGCGTTTCAGTTTGAGAAATGAAGAGTACTTCTCAAATTCAGGCACTTGTACCTTAGACATCAGTACACGAATTTGTGTCTTCAATTCTGAGTCCACTCTAGTTGGCGATTCACTGTTAACGAAATCAGTATAAGTCGGAGCGACTTCATGGAGCCATTCAGGTCCCTTCCACCAAACATTCAAAGATGACAATTCTGAAGGACTGACAACCTCTTGATAAATGATCAGCAGGATTACACAGAGTAGATACGTGTCTCCACTCTGAGCTTCTAGTTAGAGACTGTATTTCGGAAACTCTGTTTGCAACGAAGGTTTTCCAAGTAGATGGGGTTTTTTGTAACCAACACAGGACGATTGTACTGTCAGTCCAATAATACGTAGCAAATGGCACAGAAAGTTTTAAAGACTCAATGACCTTGGACATCAAATTAGCAAGAAATGTCGCGGCGCAGAGTTCCAAACGAGCAATCGTCTGTTGCTTCAATGGTGCAACTCTGGACTTAGAACACAACAAATGCACTGATACTTGATTGTTTTGAGATACATTACCAACATAAATACAGGCGCCGTATGCAGATTCTGAAGCATCACAGAAGCCATGTATTTCCACACATTTTGCATTAACATAAGGCATTATATTTCTAGGAACACGAATCTTATTTAACACACACAAATCATTACAGATTTCCAACCAATGTTGTACTATAGAAGAAGATTGTTCCAATAGCTCATCCCATTCTACCTTTAACTGCCAAAGAGCTTGGATGATGAGTTTACACTTCACTACCACACACCCCAAGAGACCAAGAGGATCAAATATTGAAGCTACAGTGGAAAGAATGTTTCTCTTGGTGATCCTTCCTTGATCTGGATTGATCTTGATCTGAATTAGGAATTCATCAGAAGAGGGATGCCATATGATACCTAACGTTTTGACTGCTTCCTCTTTAGTAAGATTACAGGGAGTTAGAGTTTCTCTGTCTTCTTCTGGAACATTAACAAGAGCGTTTGGACAATTGACTTCCATTTTCGTAAATGAAATTGGGCACTATCTAGCACAGAAGACACTTTAACTTGTAATTCTTGTGCACCTTCCACGGTATCCGAACCACAAATGAAATCGTCCATATAAAAACAAGACTGTATGGCATCAGAAGCGATAGGATGTGATTCCTTACATTGCTTAGATAATTCAAGCAAACATCTTGTTGCTAGAAAAGACGCTGGAGCAGTGCCATAGGTCACTGTAGTAAGACGATACTCCCTTAAAGCCTCATCAGGTGACTCACGCCAGATGATGCGTTGCAAGTCCCTGTCGTCGGGGTGCACCAATATGCAACGATACATTTTTGCTATGTCGGCAGATAGCGCAACCTGATAAGTACGAAACCTCATGACAGTAGACAACAGTTCTGGTTGTATAGACGGTCCAACCATGAGCGTAGAATTCAAGGAAACTCCATTAGAAGATTCGCAACTTCCATCGAAAACTAATCGTAATTTGGTCGTTGTACTAGACTCTTTAATCACGCAATGATGCGGTAAGTAGAAAGTACTCTTGTTTCCTTCTAAGGGTGGTGCAAGCTCCATGTGTCCTAGATAACTGTACTCTCTCATAAATCCGACATAGTGTTCTTTTAATTGAGAATGTTTATCAAGCTTACTCTCAATGTGCTTAAATCTCTTAATAGCAATATGCTTAGATTCAGCGACCGAAGGAACATCAAGACGTATAGGTAACTTCACAATAAAACGACCAGATTAATCTCTTTGGACGTTTTCAACGAAATGTTGTTCACACGCTTTCTCTTCTGGACTAAGAACAGGGTTTTGCAGTTCGTCTAGCTGCCAGAACCTTTCCAGTTTTTTATCCAGAGAATCAAGTTTCACAAAGCTTACCGAACGAGGATCTACTCTTTTCTTAATACAAAGTTCAGGAAAGGCACCCGAAAATATGTAACCAAACTCTGTTTTGATCAACGTGGGGTATCCCTTCCTTCTCAAAGTCTCAGAACAAACAATATCACGGTACACATCTGCGCCGAGAAGAAGTTCAATCGTGGCAGGTTTATTAAAGTTTGGATCACTCAACACAATGTTAGACGGAATATTCCAGTTTGAATGATCAATCTCGGTGGCAGGAACATTGAGATGTGATATTATCTACGACAGCACAATTCAAGTTCACCTATAGTTAGACACTCTGGACAACAATTGCACCTTACAAGTAGGACTGACTGGAGAGACATCTGAGTCTCCAATCCTACAATAGGAAGTTTGCACGATTGGGTTGCAAGACCTAACTTGCTCAACAGATTTGTAGTCATAAAAGATAACTGGCTGGCAGAGTCCAGTAACGCTCTAACTTTAACTAACCGCCCTAATTTATCTTTCACATTAACACAGGCAGTGCTAAGAAGTACGTTTGAGCCTAGCCCGGAGGTTATCTTCATAGCAGTGGGAGACACAATAGCTGGATGCTCAACATTAGGCTTTCTTTCAAAATGTATTAGAGTATTGTGTTTGCGTTGACATTTGGAACAAGGTTTCTCTTTACAAAATCTCGCTGTATGCCCCTTTGAAAAGCAATTATAACATAATCTAATCTGACCAACTAAATGTACTCTTTCATCTACTGTTAATTGGTTGAATTCCTCACAATCTGGTAAATTATGTTTATTTGATTTGCAATTATGGCAATATCTTGATTTGTTGTCATTAGCAATATGGAAAGATTTGACTTTAGGCTTTACAATCTGGTTTTCTCATTTACTACAATGTTTTTACATTCACTGAGCTCCAAGGTTTGAGCTTTTCTATCCAAAAATTCCATAAAATCGACTAAGCTAGGGATATCCGTAGCACACCATGTTTAGCTTCCCACTCTGACCTATGAATACCTTTCATTTTACTCGATATAATTTCCTGCAACATTAGATCTGATAACAGAACATCACTCTGAAGGTTCTCTATGGCATTAATATTGCACTTTACTTGGTTAAGTACCTTCCTATACTCTGCAGCAGTACCTGTACTACAAGAAGGTAAGCTGAGTAAGCACTTAACATGCTGAGACAATATCATGCGTCTGTTGTCGTACCTTTGCTGAATTAACTTCCAGGCCGTGCCAAAATTGCCTTTAGTTATCGCTAAATTACTGAGTAATTGCCTAGGTTCGCCTTCAAGTGACGATAATAAATAATGAAGCCTTTGAACATTATCTAAGTTGGTATTGTTAATTACAAGGGACTCAAAGGTATTCTTAAACGAGAGGTATTCAGTCAATTCTCCTTGGAAATGGGGAATCTGAATAGCCGGTAACTTAAAACTACAACTCGATCTACTAGATGCACGTGACTCATCAAAACCATGACTATGTGTGGGTTTTTGAAGACTTTCTATTAAATCCTGAACCTTGCCACACAACTCATAATATTCATTTTCGAAATCCTCATGATCCCTTGCATGATCCTGACCTGGCTTTGAATCTACTTCAAGCTCTAAGAAATTCTTAACTGCCTCAAACTGTTCCCAAATATCTCCTAGTTTATTTTGTCTAGCTACTAATGTGTTTAGGGAAATGGTTTCACTATTAATATAATTTTCCAAATTAGTAAGGCTTCTTTTAAGAATGCCTCGCTTTTGGATGGCCTTTGTCTCACTTTCAAATGACATTTTGATAAATAACAAATTACCGAACAATATAACACAACAAATATTTTATAAAATAATTAAAATATATATAAATCACACAAATAATATGGCAATTTGAAATATCATGTCAGCTCGACTCAATACTGAATGAGGTGGGATATCAACTCTAAGATAGGAGATACAAGCATGCAATAGTACTTATCTTTCAGGCCTCTACTAGGATTTCCAATCGACCAGATCTCTGTGGTACTCTAGAATGTGCCACCACGCTGCTAGAAGGTCACAGCACCGTTGATATCAAAGGATAGCTCACTCTAAGACAATTCACTATCAAAATGATATTTCCTTGCACTGGAACTAGACTTCTCGAAGCTCGAAGTTCTGCAAGGGGGTCGCGGTCCACTAGTTGAACACGGCAACACCACGTGGTAACGCTTTCACTGTTCTTTGTTTAATATAGTTCTTCACGTAAGTAATACTTTTTGTGTCACAATATCACGATTTTTCACAAGGCGACTGTTATATCCGGCCCGGAGGACCAAAAATATGTAGCAGGGATAATATATTCCTACTACACATACAGGTTAATTGTTCACGGAGATTTATTTCTAAACCTGTAAGTAGCTATAAAGTTCTTCTCTCTGGAGTGGACTGTATATTTAGGAATACTGTGACACAAAGAATTAAACATATGAAAATAATTTAATACACAATTGATCTACTTGGTGATACAATATTAAAATATATATACAGTCAATATGCCCATTTCACCAATAAATGTTTAAAATGGTCAACAAGTTTCTACAGCCAAGCTGTCATTCTCAAGACCAGATATTGACTCAGTCAATATCTGGTCTTGAGAATGACAGCTTGGCTGTAGAAACTTGTTGACCATTTTAAACATTTATTGGTGAAATGGGCATATTGACTGTATATATATTTTAATATGAAAATAAGATTATATTTCACTTGATATACATTAAGGCGACCACGTGCTCCCGTCGTGCTCAGTTCTCTCACAACTCACTCACACAGAGCGCACCACAAGACACGACCTGCTCCTTACGAGCCACACACACACAAGACCACTCTCTAGGAGCTACACACGCACAAGAGCGATGCACACACCACGCCGTTTCAACCCACAGAGAAGACTCAGGTTAGCCAACACTGACATATCTCGCTAACCACTCAATGGCCGCTAACCTGAGGCGTCAACAATATATATGATGCTTTTTTAAATGTATGTTATAGATGTCTTTATATACATATATGATTCTTTATACCAAACTTCTTTTAGATATCATACACACATATATATGTATATAAATATATGTATGACTTTTTTTACAAAACTTGTTTTAGATACCTATATGTGTATATATTAATTGAATGAATACGCGACTAGCTACCAGCTTTCATGCGTAGAGGAAGAAGTGTAAGAAGAAGATTAGTCTTGTTTCAAAATTTGTTTTAGATATTATATATATATATATATATATATATATATATAAAGACGTCTATGAATCCTTTTCCAAAAGTTGTTTTAGATGTGTTTATATATATATATATATACATATATATATATATATATCATCATAGTACATTCACGAATTTAGGTAATTTGTTGACCTGTTTCGGCCTCAATAGAAACACGATCCAAAAGTCTTCTGAGTGGACGTCCTGGTCTTCGTCCTCCAGCAGGTTGATATCTTAACATTTGTTTGGGTATTCTGTGATCTTCCATTCGATGAACATGTTGTTTCCATCTTGACTTATAATAAGAAATTTTGTTTTCTAAACTTTCCATGTGTAATTCTTCTAAGATGTCTTCATTTTTCTTGTGATCTAGTAGTGTGTATCCTGCAGTCCTCCGAAGATATCTCATTTCAGCAGATCTAAGTCTCTGTATATCCTTCTGTTTCAACGTCCATACTTCGCTACCATACAAAAGAGTTGGAAGAGCCAGTGTTTTATACACTTTTTATCTTGAACGCTTTTGGACTAACTGTGGCTTGAAGATAGAATTTATTAACCCTAAAATTCTTAAAAATTTAGATATTTTTGCATTTACATCCTTTTCTTCTTCATATGAGATATTGCATCCTAGATATGTAAAATTATTCACCTGCTCCAAAATTGTATTGTCCAATACAATTTTACTTCTGACAGGATCTACAGCTTGTAATGCCATAATTTTTGTTTTTTCTGTAGATATCTTCAAACCATATTCTTCTGTAATTTTGTTAAGTTCATACAGATCTTTCTGTAGATTATCTTCGGAATTTGCTATTATTATTTGGTCATCTGCAAACAGTGTGGTGTTTAATTTTCAATATTCTGATATTCTTATTCCAAATTTATATTTTTTGTTCCAGCAACATATTACTTAATTGATATAAATTGCAAAGACTGTTGTCTCACACCACGATTTATAATTCCTTCTTCAGAAAATCTGTTATTTAATTTAATATTTGTGGTGTTGTCTTTGTAAATATTTTGTACAATTCAGAATTCAAAACATCTGTGCCGGTTGCCTTCCCATTTTTCAATTTCTTTAAACTATTGTTCAATTCTTCCAATGATATTATGAAATCTGTCTCATTAGTATTTGGAAAATTGTATCTTCATAGCTATTATGAGTCCAAAGAGTTTTATAATAATTGAAAAAATCTTCTTTTGTTACTCCGCAATTAATTTTGGTACATTATTTAATATCTTTATTCAAATGTTTTAATATTTTGAAGGCATTAGGTTGGAGCTTATGCAAATCTGATTCTAAATGTGTAACAAAATTTAACCATGTTTTCCTATGTCTCTTTCTTATTTCCCTCTTAAAAATAGCTCTACAGTGTTTGAATTCTATTTCATTTTCTACTTTCTTTGTGTTCAAATATGTTTTATAAGCTGCATTTTTTTCTTCAATCAATGGTTTTATTTGTTCATCCCAGATTTTTAGAGTTCTATTTCTTCTCTGTTGTATATTTACTTTTCCTAAAGTTTCATTAGCTGCATTTTGAATTATCATTTTAATGTTTTTCCATTCTTCCTCGACATCATTACTTTCTGGAGTTGTAGCCGTATATTACTGAATTCTTCTCGAATATAACCATTTAATGCTGTCATGATAAAATAATTTTACTTTGTACTTTTGTTCCATGCTCTGTTGTTGTTTGTTCTTTTTTAACCATCTTGGTGGAAATCTTATTTTTGCTTCTACTAGGTAGTGATCTGAACCAATAACATATCCTCTGTAGGCTCTGACACCAAGAAACAATTTAAAAATCTTATTATTTACAATGAAATAATCAATGATTGATTTTGAGTCCTGACGATGCCAGGTATAATTATGTAATATATATATATATATATATATATATATATGTATAAAAATCTGATTCTTTTCCCATAACTTTTCTATATGTCTTATTAATATATATATATATATATATATATATATATATATATACATCCTATATGTATGATTCATTTTCAAAATTGCTTGACATGTCTATATATATATCTTTATATATATATGATTCTTTATTCAAAATTTGTTTTAGATATCTCCATATATATATATATATATAAACAAGTATGTATGATTATTTTTCTAAAACTTGTTTTAGATGTCTTTATATATATATATATATATATATATATATATATATATATTATGTGTGTGTGTGTGTGTGTGTGTGTGTAGGATTTTTCAAAACTTATTTTAGATGTCTTTATGTATATATATATATACATCTATTATTCTTTTTCGAAAACTCGTTTTAGATGTCTTTGTATATACAGGGTGTTTCGTAAAGGATGGCGCAAACTTACATGGATGAAAGTACACGATAATAGAAGCAACAATGTCCGAGTAAACGTGAGTCCGCAAACGAGCCATTTGCGAGATAATTACGAATGTATAGTTACAAGCCGCCACTGACTTCATTGTAAACATCGTCCTAGTTTGTATAAATTTATTTGAGTTTAGACTTTATTATTAATGTTTCATCTCAATTAGTTCACATTTCACAGTTCACTTCACTTATGGGTTACCTGTTAAAGGGGATGTTAAAGTGTCTTCCTTGCATCTGGATGCAATACTGAGCTAATCTCTGCAATGAATGTCGAATTCTTTCGAAAACCCCTGGATCATTTCTGAATTTTTAACAACTCTCTGCTCCAATTCTTCAATCGTGTTAATGGGAGTGATGTACACTTCGCTTTTGAGGTGACCCCAGACATAAAAATCTGAAGGATTTAGATCAGGTAATCTTGGAGGTCTAGGTACAGATCCGCCTCGATCTATCCATTATCTATCTTTGGCCGCATCTGCGCGTTAGATGCAGTCTCACAGCAGCAGCAAAATGTGCCGGAGCTCCATCATGCATGTACCACAGACACCGAAGTTGCAGAAGGGAAACACTCTAGCAATCTTGGAAGATGACGCAGCAGAAACCTAAGGTACCTCCGTCCATTAAGTTTTTGTGGAAGAATGTGTGACCCATTGAGGTAATAACCTAGTACGATGTTACACACTATGACGTCAGTGGCGATTTGTGTCCATACATTCGTAATCATCTCGCAAACGGCTCGTTTGCGGACACATGTTTACTGGGACATTGTTGCTTCTATTGTCGTGTAATTTCAACCATATAAGTTTGCGCCATCCTTTATGAAACACCTGTATATGAATAATTATTTTTTGAAAACTTGTTTTAGATGTCTTTATACATATCTATATATATATATATATATATATATATATATATGATTGTTTTTCCAAAAATTCTTTTAAATATCTTCATATATATACATATATACATGTAAGTTTCGTCTTTCAAAACTTGTCTTAGATGTCTTTATGTGTGTATATATATAGATGTCTTTATGTGTGTGTATATATATATATATATATATATATATACGAGTAATTCTTTTTAGAAAACTTGTTAGATGTCTTTATATATATATACATATTTATCATTCATTTTTCAAAAACTTGTTTTACATATCTTTATATATATTCATGTAAGCTTATTTTTCCAAAATTTGTTATCGATGTACTTATATACATATATGAATATTTTTTGAAAACTTGTTTTATATGTCTTTACGTAAATATATATATGTTATATATATATATATAATTGTTTTTTCCAAAACTTGTTTTGAATGTCTTTATAATATGAATGATTCTTTTTCCAAAAATTGTTATAGATGTCTTTATATACATGTATGATACATTTTCAAAACTTGTTTAGATGTCTACACACACACACACACACACACACAATATATATATATATATATATATATATATATAAGATTCTTTTTGAAAACGCGTTTTAGATGTCCATATATATATATATATATATATATACATGAAGGCATCTATGATTCTTTTTCCAAATCTTGTATTAGATATATATAAATGAAGGCATCTATGATTCTTTTTCCAAAACTGTTTTTGATGTGTATATATATATATATACATATATATATAGATATATATATATATATTTACATAGATGTATTTCTTGATAATGGCATTTGGGATCATGTCGTAATGTTCGAAACAGTGGCCAGATGTCGACCTTGATTCCATGACGCGGAAGACCCAAAAAACGATAATTCTCAAATTTAGATCGGCGAAAATTTACAATATAACATATGTTGGTCTACGTATATATGATCATTTTTTCTAGTAGTAGTAGGACTTTATTAGACAAAAAGTAAGATATTTACAATATTATTTACAAATATGGGTCGCACGGGCAGTAAGCCGTACGTGCTGTTGACAGTCCGTTAAATAAAGTAATAATTGGTACTAGTGTAAAGAAAAATAAACAACAAAAACAGCAATAACATTACAATTACATAAAGAAAACATAATAATAATATTACAATTAAATTATAACACAATAGCATTATACACTAAAAACATTAACATTACAAGTACATAAAGAAAACACAATAATATTACAATTAAGTAATAACACAATAGCAATAACATTACAATTATATAAAGAAAACACAATAGTAATATTACAATTAAATAATAACACAATAGAATTATACACTAAAAACATTAACATTACAATTACATAAAGAAAACACAATAATATTACAATTAAGTAACAACACAATAGCATTATACACTAAAAAAATATTAACATTACAATTACATAAAGAAAACACAATAATATTACAATTACATAATAACACAACAGCATTATAAACTAATTAATTTATATATAATTGTTAATAATTAATGGTATTGCATTTTGATAACATATATTTATTCATGAATGAGTGTTGTCCTTATTTTTCGCGTTTTGTCCAGAAATTTACCGAGGTTTATCCAATTTTCTGGATTTACCAATAACTCGTAGCATGCCAATCTTTCCCGATTTGAATTTAGAAATCTTTCCGGTAATAACTTACGTCTCCAATATTCTAAATCATTACATTTTCCTAATATATGTATCTCATCTTCAAAGTTCCCGCACATTGGACATATTCGCATATCGTGATCGTCGCTAATTTTTAGAAATTTCCATGCCCCTAGCCTAAACCAAGCAAGCCCTGATCTCCCCTTAAATCCTAGGTTGAGTATACACGATTCTTTTCCCCAGACGTGTTTTAGGTCTCTTTGTAAACACAGTGAGCGTTTTCCTGTACATTAAATATATATATATATATGTATATATATGTATGATTCTTTTTCCGAAACATGTTTTAGATGTTTTTCTACGTATATATGTATGATTCTTTTTCAAAAATTTGTTTTAGATGTCTATATATATATATATATATATATATATATATATATGTGTATTTTTTTTTCAAAACTTCTTTTAGATATCTTCATATATATGAAAACTTGTTATATATATATATAAATATATATGATTATTTTTTTCAAAACTTGTTTTCGATGTCTTTATCTCTATATATATATATATATTATATATATATATATATATATATATATATATAATAATAACACATCTATGGTATTTTTTCCAAAACTTGTTTAAGATATCTATCTATGTATATGTATATATATATATATATATATATATATATATATATGTATATATAAAATTATTTTTCTAACTTGTTTTAGACGTGTTTATATATAATGTTTTTATGATTATATTTCCGAAACTTGTTTTAGATGACTTTTTATATCGTGTATATATATATATATATATATTATATATATATATACTTACTTACTTACTTACTTACTCACTGGCACTATCGAACCCGAAGGTGCATGGCCGCGCGGACATAAGCTCTCCATACATCCCTATCCTGAGCTAATGCTTTCCAATCATTCCCTGTATAATCTACTTCCCTCAAATCATAGTTAATGTTGTTCTCCCACCTCATTCTTGGCCTACTATATATATATATATTTTTTAATACATAAAAATTACGTGTCACATTGTTTGTTCGCGATGGAATCCTAAACTACTGACCGATTTTAATAAAATATTGCACACTGTGTGCAGTTTGATCAAACTTGAGACTTGGGGAAGTTTGTAACGAAATTTATAGTTGCATTATTTATATTGCAAATTATTTGGTTATTATTTAACAAATAATTATAATTATCTGTGAGTTCCATATGATTCTAACTGATGGCCGTGTAAGGTAATTGATTTATTATTTAACCAGGTGGCCGTGCTTTTTGTTGCAACCGCGAATTTCAATTGAATTGCAAATATTGATTATTTCATAATTTAAGTGTGTTTGTGTTTATTTTGTTTTCAATATATTGATAATAATATTAATTTCGTGTGTAAGTATTAGTACTAAGTAATCTGGCTGAAAGACAGCAACTTAATTTAAAATTAACTGGACCGAGGAGGGACATTGAACAATATGGCGAATCACTTGTAGAGACCATGAATGATAATATATGAAGTGAACTTCCGAAAATTACTATGGGCCTATGTGAAAAAATCTTACATTTAAGAAGAATGTCAATTTAAAAACATATGAAGGTCCTAAGGAACGGAATAGCAGAACTGTAAGTAAGTCTGTTAGTTACAATAATACGTCTAATATTACAGAAACAATCTCCATGCCTCAATTAAATGAAAAACCAGATGACTATAAAATATCACAAGATAGTATTACTATACAGAGACTTCTTGATGATGATGAGAATCCAAACTGCCGACAAGTTCGAAGAAAAAAGCGAAAGTATAATGAAATCAACAAGCCTCCTCAAAATATTCCATCAATAAATGTATATAATCCTTATGATACACTTATGGACGATACTGAGAATGCAGACAACATAAATTCATCTCAATCAACAAAACCACTTCCACATAAACCACCACCCATATTTATACCGCGTGTAGTGAATATACCAGAACTGAAAATTTGTGTAAAAGAAAAACTTTCTGATTTAGATTTCTCACTTAGTTTACTACAACATAATTTAACGTATACCTTAGCCACAGCAACGCGTGGCCGCGACATATATATATATAAAACAAAGTCGGATTAGTTACACTATTTATAACTCAAGAACGCCTGGACCGATTTTTATGATCTTTGATTTGTTGGATTTGTTTCCTCTTCGAATAACAGATAACTATTAAAACAACGCTAAAAATAACGTAAAAGTATTTAAAGGCGATACGACGTTCGCCGAGCCAGCTAGTGTATATACATTAGATGTTCGTGGATATATTATGTATGATTAAAGAAAAGCAAGAAAACGTTCTTAATTATATATATATATATATATATATATATATATATATATAAATCCTTGATAATGACATTTGGATCACGCCGATACGTCGGAATCAATGGCCAGAGGTCGATGGTGAATCCTTGACGCGGAAAACCCCAGGAAACCTCGTAATCATATTCGCGAAGAAAAATATAGATATATATATAAACGTACATATACACACATACTTACGTCCACCCTCATTGCTGCCTGAACAAGTCCTGGAATGTCACAAGACTCTTCGTTTTGACTGGTTACCTCTGAAACCAAAACGACACGCATATAATTATATTATGATACTTGCTAGTGAATGTCTTGAGTCTCTGTGTATGTGTTCTAATGCCACGCACTGCAGTTTACGTGCTTCGGATAACTGATGTTAATGTGGCCTATTTTCCATTTACACACCACTTCGGCCGTCCGTATTACATAGATATTATATGTTTGTATTGTGTACAAAGAGGAGTGTATGTTTATGTAGTGTAAATTGAGGGATGGTGATGAAGAGGAAGGTAAAGTGGCGGCAAGTAGCCTACTCCTGTAGAAAAGCACCAAGGTGGCCGCTAGTCTTATCATCCACATCTAATGTAAGAATCTCCATCAACAGCACCACATGCCTTCTCAACATATGTATTGTGAACAGGTTTTCAATGTAATGTAGGAAGCTGGTGCACAATGTAGCGATTAAAAAGTGTACACCACCACCTCTCCTGACCTAAAATTTCATAATTTAATCTAATTTTATGAATTTAACGGTAACAATTTTCAATATCTCCGGCTATCGAACCCAGGTTGCCGGCATGCTATACGACCTGAGCTAGCATTGCGGATTTATTTAGTTCTAATAAAACATTTTTGAAATTTATATATTTCACATATTGAGTTAAACTCTATACTATGGAGTAAAAAGTCATTAACAGAACAAAACAACTAATTTATAAGTCAATACTAGAAAGTATAATGTTATATGGATCGGAAGTTTGGACAATGACACAGCAACATGTCAACAGAATAACTGCAGTTGAAATTAATATTTGGAGAAGAGCTGCCAGAAAGTCTCGAATGGAAATAATTAGAATTGCAGATGTTAGAAAATGGATGAATGCAGAAAAAAGCAGAATGGATGAGATCGAACACAGAAGGCTAAAATGGTATGGACACTTAAGAAGAATGCAGAAATGAAGACTACCAAACGCCGTATATACATGGAAAACTGAAAGAAGGAGCAGAAAAGGAAGACCAAGAAGAACCTGGAAGAATAACCTTCAGAATTCAGTGGGGAAATTTGGTGTAACGACTGGAAGTAAATATCAGTAAAACTAAATATATGGTCACACGTAGAAATACATTATATAATGGAAATGAACAGCTAATGACAAATGAGGGAAATTTTGAGGAATTGGCTGAATTCAAATACCTAGGAACAATAATCACAAATAGGAATGAGATCCACAAAGAAATTAAACATAGGCTCAATTCTGGAAATTCGTGCTATTATGCATTGCAGAGACTTTTGATGTCCCAACTCATTTCAAAAAACGTTAAGCTGAAAATATATAAAACTATTATTCTACCAGTTATATTATATGGGTGCGAAACATGGACTCTTACTTTAAGGGAGGAAAGGAGATTACGAGTATTTGAGAATAAAGTTCTTAGGAAAATTTTTGGACCAAAGAGAGATGAACAGACATGTGAATGGAGAAGACTACATAACAATGAACTACATGGTCTTTATAGGAAGCCAGATATAATAAGAACAGTTAAGTCCCGTAGACTGCGATGGGCAGGACATGTTGCGCGTATGGGGAATGAAAGACGTGCATGGAAACTTCTTGTAGGAAAGCCAGAAGGAAAACGCCCAGTTGGTAGACCAAGAATGAGGTGGGAGAACAACATTAACTATGATTTGAGGGAAGTAGATTATACAGGGAATAATTGGAAAGCATTAGCTCAGGATAGGGATGTACGGAGAGCTTATGTCCGTGCGGCCATGAACCTACGGGTTCAATAGTGCCAGTGAGTAAGTAAGTAAGTAAGTAAGAATGAAGACACAGAGGACAGAGATTGATGGAGAACTTTAATTAAGGGAAATTACTGATAGTCATTATGTATTTTTTTAAAACTCAAGTTAATTACAAAATGAATGATTTATTGATTAAATTACATATTTTAATATATTTAAATTAATATTAGGAAGTAAAAATTATGAGGTTATATCATTAATAGTGAGTGGAGAAATCATTTTTAACTACTCACCTCATATGATTTCAAATTTCTTTGATACCGGCGGTTTCAGACAATATCATGTTCCTCTTCAGTCATGGCGTCCACTGATGACATTCTGTGGTTGTTGATTTCTCCAAGGACATCACCTCATGTGCTGCCATCTTTCGTTGGGATTATACATTTTGTAATTAAATTTTTATCCACCGGAATATCGAAGTTCATAGATCGATATTTATTCTTCTGAATGAATATAATTTCCCAAATTGTCAATTCCAACGGTTTATCTAATTGTTTCAAAAGTTTTGCCTCTTTTTCAATTTTATGATGTTCTAGCAAACTATGTGCAGCAATTGCTGATTTTTCAATTTCACAATTTTTAATATTTCTAAAATGTTCTTTGGTGCGTGTTTCCAAATTCCTTTTTGTTTTTCCTATGTATACTTAGCTACAATCATTACAATTTATTTGATAAATTCCCGACTTCTTACTGTCTGGGATGTTGATTTTTTTTATTGGTATTTAGGAGTTTTTCCAGACTAAATTTATTTATTGTTGCCAAAGTAATGTTGTGTTTGTCAAATATTTTTTGAAATTTCCTATGTACTATTGGATGGTAAGTAATTTTCTTGAAATTCTTCTTTTCTTTACTAATAATTTGTATGGTTAGAGCATTCTTTAAGTTGTTTTATCTTTTTGAATTTCTTAATTTGTTAGATATTATTCTCTTATTGAAACCATTTAATCTGGCTATGTTTAGGATATTCTCGTATTCTTTCTTAAAATTTTCTCCTTTTAGGGGGCCTTTATCAATCTATATAAGAGGCTATTAAATATTGCACGTTTATGAGCTAGAGGATTGACACCCGTTGATTTGATATAATTATCAGTATGTGTACCCTTCCTGTATATATCAAATTCAATTTTTTGAGTTTTTTTCATTCCTAATTATGTATAAATCCAAAAACGGAATTTGGTTTTCAATTTCTGATTCTATGGTAAATTTAATTGATACATCTTGTAGATTAAGTAATTTCAACATGTTTAAAATGTATTATCGAAAAAATATCATGAACATATCTGTACCAACTCTTGAAAATCCATGGGAAAGCTTGATGATATGACACTCGAAGTAACTCATGTATAAATTAGCCAAAAATGGCGAAAGAGGATTTCCCATAGATAAACCCGAAACCTGTTTGTAAAATGTACCATTGAATCAATTAAATTTACCATAGAATCAGAAATTGAAAACCAAATTCCGTTTTTGGATTTATACATAATTAGGAATGAAAAAAACTCAAAAAATTGAATTTGATGTATACAGGAAGGATACACATACTGATAATTATATCAAATCAACGGGTTTCAATCCTCTAGCACATAAACGTGCAATATTTAATAGCCTCTTATATAGATTGATAAAGGCCCCACTAAAAGGAGAAAATTTTAAGAAAGAATACGAGAATATCCTAAACTTAGCCAGATTAAATGGTTTCAATAAGAGTATAATATCTAACAAATTAAAGCAATTCAAAAAGATAAAACAACTTCAAGAATGCTCTACCCTACAAATTATTAGTAAAGAAAAGAAGAATTTCAAGAAAATTACTTATCATCCAATAGTACATAGGAAATTTCAAAAAAATATTTGACAAACACAACATTACTTTGGCATCAATAAATAAATTTAGTCTGGAAAAATTTCTAAATACCAATACAAAAATCAACATCCCAGACAGTAAGAAGTCTGGAATTTATCAAATAAATTGTAATGATTGTAGCTAAGTATACATAGGAAAAACAAAAAGGAATTTGGAAACACGCACCAAAGAACATTTTAGAAATATTAAAAATTGTGAAATTGAAAAATCAGCAATTGCTGCACATAGTTTGCTAGAACATCATAAAATTGAAAAAGAGGCAAAACTTTTGAAACAATTAGATAAACCGTTGGAATTGACAATTTGGGAAATTATATTCATTCAGAAGAATAAATATCGATCTATGTACTTCGATATTCCGGTGGATAAAAATTTAATTACAAAGTTTATAATTCCAACGAAAGAAGGCAGCACAAGAGGTGATGTCCTTGGAGAAATCAACAACCACAGAATGTCATCAGTGGACGCCATGACTGAAGAAGGACATGATATTGTCAGAAACCGCCAGTATCAAAGAAATTTGAAATCATATGAGGTGGGTCGTTAAAAATATATTCTCCACTCACTACATATTTTTAATTTATTTTTTACATGTTTTTTGAAAATAAACATATTGAATCTGTTACAATGAGCGGATGTGAGGCATGGGCGTTCAATAAGTACTACAGAAATAGACTAATAGCTCTAGAAATAGATTATTTACAGAGAAGTGCCAGAAAGTAAAAATTAGAACATGTCACAAATAAGACAATTAGAAACGTAATGGAAACAGAAGAAAACATATTTGAAAGAATTGAGGAGAAGGAATCAAAGTGGTTGGGACATATTTTAAGAATAGACGATGAGCGATGGCAGAAACAACTATATCAATGCAACCGAACTGAAAGAAGAAAAAGGGGAGACCGAAATTAACATGGAAGGAAAGCATGAGGATAGCAATGAAAGCAAGAGGGTTAAGCATTGGAGTTTGGCACGGGAAGACGGCAGACTGTAAAAAGCCTGTAGATTGAGAGATAGATACATATATTCACCAAATGAATAAAGTATTCACCGAAAGGGACCAGTCATATATCGCACCTTGGGAAGAAAACGGTCACAAGTGTAAAAAGTTTAGTTCCGAGTTTTTTTAAATTAAAATTTCAAAAAGGTATAGTAAATTTAATTTTTGATAACTAACTAACTAACAAATTTTATCCTGTTTCAACTTTCTTGCACATGATTTATGGTCATAAAGCAATAAATTTGTAACAACTTTTTCGAACAGGTAGTTGTGTTAACCTAACTCATGACATTTTTACACTTGTGCCCCTTCTTCCCAAAGTGCGATATATATATTTTTTTTTTTGGAAATGCCCCAGGTTGACTTTCGACATTCCTGGTGTTCTCTCCAGGCATGGCTTACTTGTTACCCACTTCTGAGGTTGGGCGCCTGGAAGGTGGGGTTACCTTGCCCCGATGATATGACGGGTGATGATAGTGGTGCGCCAGGAGAGCCCCTAATCCTAAGCTTAATCTAAGATGAATATTAATGATGATGATCGGATTTCGCTGATTTTTGAGAATAGCACCCTCGTTTTATTTTTATAGCATGTGCGGAGTTTCGTTACGAAAAATAAAAAGATGCGACCACTTGAGCTGTTAGTTTGTCCTGATGATGTAGTAGTATTATTAGCCGATAGTAAGGGGATACTAAAACGGCCATAACGCACACTCTATTGAGTAAAACTAAGATATTGGGGCTGGAGGTAAACATAAATAAAACTAAATATTTGGTCATATATAGAAACATATCATGTAATGGAAATGGGCAGTTAATGACAAATGAGGGAAACTTTGAAAAAGTAGCTGAATTCAAATACCTAGGAAGAATAATTACAAACAGGGATGAGATGCACAAAGAATTTAAACATTGGTTAATTTCTGGAAATGTATGTTATTATGTAGGCTATTACAGAGTCTCTTGTACCAAATAATCATAAGTAATGCCACGAGTGATTTCCAAATTATCGATAACTTCACGACCCACGGAAGTGAGGAGTGAATTTATTTAGAGAACTTGGAAATCAAGAGTGGCATTTGTTAGGACTATTTAATGAATAAAATTAAGCTGTTTAATCACAAATATTCTTTTTCTTCTTCACTTCACGGGCTATGCAAATTTACTGTTCCGCCTCACAGTTGTTCTGTCCATCTTTTCACTGGCATTCCTTGAACTTCTTGGCTTGTAGTTGAATACTGCTCTTGGTAATCTTGTTACATTCATCCTTTCCACATGTGTAAATCATTTCTCTGTATATTCTCTAATATTCTCATCCAATGGAAATATACTTAACTCTGTTCTTATATCTTCATTCCTTATCCGATCCAATCTTCTGCAGCCTTTTGTTTTTCTAAGGAAGTTCATTTCTGTGCTTTGTATTCTACTTTGCAATTTTGTGGTCATTACCCAAGTTTCGTTCCCTTAGGAACTGCCAATGTTTTATAAAACTTAAATCTGGTATCTCTTCTTGTTTTATTCTTTAATGTTTTATGTATAGTTCCGCATATCATTTGAAATTTCGACAGTTTCATATGTATGTCTCTTTCAGGTTTTGTGTTTATAGTAAAATTGCAACCCAAATAATTAAAATTTTATTATTTGTTCCAGAGGTTTGTTGTCTATTACGATTTTTTATCTTATATGATCATTTCCCCAAAATGCCATTATTTTGGTTTTTTCTTTTGATATTTTAAAATCATATTCTTGGCACAACTGATTTAATTTATATAAAGAGTACTGCAAATTATTTTCATTTTCTTGAATATTAACCACATCGTCAGCATACATTAACACGTTTAATATTTTAAAACGGTCAATTCTTACACCTATATTAACAATACGTTTTGGATGTGTCATTAATATATAGATAAAAAAGGGTAGGTGATAAACTACACCCTTGTCCTATCACTCTATTTATTAAAATAGCTTTGGTGCTTGATGTGCCTATATTTATTATAATTTGAGATTTTACTTACAAACTTTTTATCACACAAATTAATTTTGCGGGGTAGCCATGTATTTCCATTATTTTCTATAACTTATCTCTATCAACTCACAGATCATTATTTATTTTAAAATATTTAAATAATTAATGTAAACGGCGATGTTTGAAAACAAATTAGAAACGATTGGTACGCTTCTTTGTCCATCACTGCAACCAGATCATATTATTTATTGCCAAAGGAACGAAATATTGTAAGAATGCACTCCAGTGCAGAAAAAATGAAACACATCAAACTATATATTAAATCATTTCTGATGTCGTATGATGTAAATATGACAATTATATTTTTCTGGATTATTATTTGGGAAAAAATACATTTAAGAAAGTCTTTATTATGATAAACTTTAGTTGGTAAATTCTAGGCGAAACACGACTCTGATTGGTTGTAAATAAAAAATCATTGAAATGTAATTGGTCATTGGCTCCCACTTGGGGCATGACTTAAGTAGTCTCTCTAAAAAATGTAAACTGAAAATATAAAAAACTGTTAGACTCCCAGTTGCATTATATGGATGCGAAACACGGATTCTTACTTTAAGGGATGAAAGGAGATTACGTGTATGAGAATAAAGTTCTTAGGAAAATGTTTGGACCAAAGAGAGACGAACAGACAAATGAATGGAGAAGATTATATGATCTTCATAGGAAACCAGATATAATAACAGCAGGTGAGTCTCGTAGATTGCGATAGGCAGGACATCTGGCGCGAATGGGGAATGAAAGAGAGGTATGAAAAATCTTACTGTAGTAAAACTAGAAGGAAAGCGCCTAGTAGGTAGGTAAATAATGAGGTGGAAGAATAACAATAATGGTTTAACGGAAGTAGATTATACAGGGCAGATCGGAATATATTAGCTCCGGATAGGTTTATATGGAGAGCTTATGACCGTGTGGCCATGAACCTACGGGTTCGATACTGCCAGTGAGTAATCATGGTCGGTGACTTACTCTTAACTGTAATGAATATCACATCCGTCATTGCACTATCCCTCATCCTTCCATGTTTCAGCCATCCGATTCTGGAATTCCCTCCCCTCGTATATCAAGGACTGCCCGACTCAAAAACAATTTAAAAAGAAACTCACTACATATTTCCTTACACAATATAATATATAACCGTGTTCCATGTGTACTTTCATTATTCCTTTATATTTGATACTGTCTTTACCAAAGTCATTTATTCAATCTAATTATAGGTTATTGTTATTGTTGTTGTTATTATTATTATTATTATTATTATCGTATTATTATTATTTATTTTTTTAAATTAGGAATATTCCACAATACAGTCTTTGTCCTTCAACCCAAAGTGATTTGTCGCCAGAGGTTCCTGTCTAGAGCATCTTCTTCCCTCAGATCTCTAGCCTCCATAGTTCTCCTCACTCCATCCATCCAACGTTCTCTAGGTCTGCCTCTTCCGCTTCTTCCATTAGCTTTCAATTTAAGGATCTTCTATGGTATTCTTTCTCCTTCCATTCTTATGAGGTGTCCATACCATTTCAAACGTTTTTCTTGTAATTTTTTCCAATATGTTTTATTATCATTATTATTATTATTGTTACTATTATTCTTATTATTTTCCTTTCGTACCCGTGTCAACTTTATATTGAGTAGTCTATATCTATTATGTATCATTTATCATAATTCTTATTGTATGTATAATTTAACCCTGGTGAACAGGAAGAGAACACCTCACAGTCAGGTAAAACAAATGAATGAAAGTTCTTTATTGGTGCGAGTTGCGAGGTATAATTTCTCTCATCCTTCTATCACTCAATACTCGTATCTCTATCCGCACGTTAAACAAATAGGCTTGTCCCATTGATGCGGCAGCAACAAAGTGAAATGTAAATTTCCGCACGTTTTTAAAATAATCTATTAGTATACTGCCTTCTCTGGAACACGCGCCGCGTCGCATTTCTATTTTCTCTCTGCTCCATCATCTGTGTCATATGTGGATGACGTTATGCATCAACCGACTATGCGCCATTACATAAGTTTTGAGAAAAATACTATCTTCACTATTTATTGCAGCGCCAAAGTAACAGTTCTGGATATTATATTAAAATACCTTTTCGGGATCCTTGGCCGTATGAAAATATACACAAGCAATATCTTCTGAAGGTGTCACCCAGAGTTGGCGATGAAACATCGAGAAGAAAACACTGCAAGACATGGCCAAGAATCCCGAAATAGTATATTATGATGCGAGGTTGGGAAGTGGTTTTTACAGAATCGAGGAAAAATGTGTAAAAATCGAGCAATAGCGAGGTTTTCAATTTCCGAGATTCTGTAAAACGCTTCACAAACGTGCGTTGTACATTTTTTTGCGCGATGGTATTTACAAAATAATAAATAATAGTAAAATAATAACATCTAAGTTGGAAATATTTGTGTTCATTATAAACAATTGACTAACGTTAACAGTGTGGGCAATGTTTATTAGTTGAAACTACAGGAGGCCTTGAGAACAATTATTGTTAACATGGCCGCAAGTACGTATTTATTGATTTATATTGTTTCAAATAAAGTTCAGTTAATTTAAAATGCATTGATTTGTTTCGTATACGTAATATACATAGAGGGCAGTGGTTTTACTTCCCACACGTTGGTGTAAATACGATATTACAGTATAGTTATTCAGGTTGGCAACCCCGAAATGTAGGAAGTTGAACTTTGAATAATGGTCGCCAGTGCTGTAAGTACGACAAAACGCACTATCGCGCAAAAAGGAATTTTAATATACATAACGACGGTCGCGAAAGTCTTAATTGATGTAAAATACTGGAAATTGCAAGATAGTTTCTTTGTTTGCTAGTTATGCATCATCAATCTAAGAGCGGGAACATTGGGCGCTTAGCTTAATGGTACCGAATTTAAATTAGCATTTATCAAGATCTGATTTCAGAGCCGTTTGTTACAAAAGCTAGAATCTCTGATAGGACTGATGTAGTTTACATTCATCTATAATAATAAGGTTACATTTAAATATTGGGCGCTAAAAGTGTGCGTACACTTACTTCATGAGCAACAGATGACATTAAAATCTCAATTTTTAAATTAGCGCTTAGCCGGTTGATGCATAACTCTTCCATAACTTTTCTACTTGTTCTTCACTTCACGGGCTAGGCAAAATGCCTCACAGTTGTTCTGTCCATCTTTTCACTGGCCTTCCTACATTTCTTGAACTACTTGGCTTGTAGTTAAAAGCTGCTTTTGTAATCTTGTTACGTTCATTCTTTCTACATGTCTAAGGGCCGGTTTCACCAACACAGGTAACCGAGTTGCCGGTGAATTAAACTGCGCGTTTCCCAGCTTCACTACAATTTGAGTGTCACCAACAACAGTAACTTTTCACCGGGAGTTAGGCCTATTTCGTCGTATTTCGTTAGTAAACCGTATAAATTTGGTCGGTAAAATCAGTGGGTGATAAATAACAGAGGGTGATTCCTATATCAAAATGGCGTGTGAAAGACTGGACATTTTTAACGTTGAACGTGAATATGGTTTTAATTATTATTTTGAAGCCAATTGAATTGAAAATACACTAGTTGGGTAGAATAAACTCTGTGAATAGTTTGAAAATTACGATTACAGTGATATCGCAAACTTTCGAAGATACCAGGCCTGTCTACCTGATAGGCTGCTGTACATTTGGATCATCGGAGAGGAAAGTTTATATCATTACTGAAACTGACTTTATTGATGTATAATACCAGTACTTTACACAATGAATTACTAATTTTATTCACTCATGCTTATATATTTAAAACCAAGTTAGTATCGGTACAAAGTAATATGAGGTTATGTTTATTATTTATTGACTATTTTTTGACAATATATTTAATTATTGATTACAGACATATATTTTAGAACGTATTTGAGTTTTATTTGATATTCATAATATTTTGAGTTCTTAAATACAATGGGCCTATTTTTGTTAAAATTGTTAGCAAGTACCATAATTTAAATCTAGTATGTATATACATATTATATAGAACAAGTAATGAGACCCTAGGTCTAAATATAAATATTTCTAGAGATAATTTCCAAAAATGTGTTAAACTTAAATGCCTTGTAGAAAATCAGTATCGGTAATATATCTGACATCCGAGAAAATTTTTCTGTTATTTAACGTTAGAGCAGTGAAGATTATGCTAAAAATTATATAGTGGCCTAACATATATTATCATTAATTGTAAGATCAAGTATTTCTCTGAAAACATGTTCCAGAACAGAACAGTTATTATATGTAATGCAGCAGTCTTGATTTTATTATTCTAATTCTGTAATACTACTTTTCTTTAAATAATTATGTTTTGACGAGTCTTAGTATTGTAGACTACACTAATATAACTGAAAAATCAAGCGCTAATAAAAAATGCAGTTGAGCCAGCATACAGTAATCATTATATATTATACACCAGTGGTATACTATGGTGATTGTGAAATTTATAATTTCATTTATTGATAAAATAACTTCAGCTAGTTATGAATAATTCACTTGTACTGCTATATGCATGTATTATGTGAGTTGTTGATCTGTACAATACAATAAGTTTATATTACATATTGCTTTTTTTTAGAAATCAAGCCAATTCTCCAATAAATCAGCTGCCCCTAGCTTTGGACAATGATTAGATGAGTTGTTCATCATTCAGGGGTCAGGAGATCAAAAGTCCTGAGATTGTCCACCGAGTCAGTTGTGCCATTGCAAGTTCTCGACTTCAAGCTACATCCCTAAAGACCGGAAGTTCAATGGATTACACAAACAAAGAATAAAGATCAGGTGATGGTGTTGTAGAATAGTTTAAGTTTCTTCAAATACTACTTCTCTTTAAAAGTGAAAGCTATTTGTAAATCAAATATGAAATTTGGTGACATCGTTGCTAGGTGACCTGTAAGCAGCAATGACAGAAATATGTTTAATAACTGAGTAGTAATTATGAAGAACAATTTATGGCAAATTATAACATTTGCAACTATTATGTAGATATATATATATATATATATATATATATATATGTGTGTGTGTGTGTCTGTGTGTGCATGTGTATATATTTATACACATTGGTCCTAACCCTTAAATTGTCAAAAAAACAAATGTCTTATGTCGGTTATTTGAATGTGGCGGACCGCAGTGAAAACAGCATCTGTTTTTATTAAGTATATTGTATAATTAGACACATATTTAATTGGTTTCTTTTTGTTCGTTTTCTTCTGATTTATTTAAAATACTAAATTAATTAAACCAACTGATGTATCCAAAAGGATACATTAAGAATTTAAGGGTTAAACTAACAAAAGCTTAACAAATAACTCACCCTAGCTTACATTTCTCATTTTGTAAAATTTAACATTGTTAGTTCTTCTTCTTCTTCTTCTTCCGAATGCAGTATTGGGTGATGATGCCCGTTCTGCGACTACAAAAACTGATCCTTCCATCGTTTGAAGGGTCTTCCGAGGTCTCTTTTGCCATTAGGGTTGAGGTGGTAAATCATCTTTGGTAAACGGGAATTTGACATTCTCTGGACGTGTTGGAACCATTTAATCTGATAATTTTGTATATGTTCAATTTCAACCATTTCCCTACTATTCCACTGCATCCTTATCTCATCACTTTTCATTCTATACCTTAATGTTACTCCAGTTAGTGATCGGAGGAATCTCATTTGTGAACTATTAATGCGGGATTTATCTTTTGCTCGAAGTGTCCAGCATTCACTTCCGTATAGTAGAGCAGGTTTGGCTACGGCATTATGAAATCTCAATTGGATTTCTTTCCTCATTTGTTTTCCAAAATTTCTCCTAATTATACCATTTAATCTGTTATATTTTTCTAAATTTGTTTCCACATCTTTTTGATTATGAAACTGTGATATATTATTACCTAAATAATTAAAGTGTGTTACTTGTTCTATTGGTTTATTATTTATTATTATTTTTACTCTCGAAAGTTCCTTTCCAGTGATTGCCATGGATTTGGTTTTATTTTCAGATATTTTCATGTTGTAACATTGTTAGTTAGGTCATATAACTTTGTTATAATTTCTCTATAAATTATTTTTTTCATAATTGGGTTTGGGGAGATAGATTTCAAGATGGTACATATGTTGATACAGATGTCCATGTTAATGTATTTCTGTCTTCTTTGTACACACTTGCAGATAACATGTACAATGAATCTTAAATCAGAATGTTGAAGGTTATAGGAAGTGGTGTACAAATTAATTTAAAACTGATTAATGAATTTCATATCATGGGACTCCTGATGTTTTACACAATATTTTAAGATATGCAGGTGAGCAAGTACTTCAGGATGTTCTTAATCTCAATTTAGTTGCATTATTTTGGAAAGAAAAATATAATTTTAACCGAGACAACAATGTTGTAAAGTGAAGCTCGTCAAATCCCACTGTAAAGTAAATTGTTAATTATATTTTTGTTCTATAATATTTTAATCAGTGATGATACTGTAATAATTTTAAAATATTTTAGGTTTTTATGTGATTTATTGTTATACGTATATTTTCTTAATTAGCTTGGTGTTCATAACATGCAACTAATATAAACTATTCAAAGGAATGGTCAGTAACTTTAAAATGTGCACTACAATTTTAAATATTTTACTAGAACTGATTGCCTGTCTGAATAAAATAATTAGTGAACATTTCAGAGATGCTGTAAAATGTTACGCAGTATGAAGTTATAAAATGAGGAAATTGTAAACATGTTCTTCAGTCTTATTGTTTTGCAGTTTGTTATATCTGATACAAACAATAAGATATTTGAAGCAGTAAATAATAGAGTTTATTTACATGAATTATTCTATTATTTTGAAAAATATTAAGTAAAATATAATTTCAAATAATTACTTCTATGTGTTACCCATTAGTGTTTTCAAGTCACTTTCAAACATATTCCTGTATTTAATGTTTTATTTTAGGAAGTAATATTTTGAGGTTCTTTTAATTAAATTATTTGGAGTCTGATCGTCTTACCTCAATATTAATGTTGATTTGTTCTTGAACATGTTTTGATTGTATCATATCAATGATTATGATATAATCGAAACATGTTCAAGATCAATCAACATTAATATTGAGGTAAGATGAACAGACTCCAAATAATTTTATTAATATTCCTACCTTTCCTTGAGGAAATGCAGTGATGGAATTGAAGACGATAGGGAAAAAGAGAGGTAAGTCATTAAATGTGATAAAAAAATCAGTTAAGGGCACATTCATATAGCTTGAGCAGTGAATTTAATATGGGTTAAATTACGGAGCAAATGTAAGGCTAATCACTGAGATATTTGTTAGTGAAAAGAAAAAGAGTTAAGTCTCTAGTGAACAGGGGAAAAGGAAGGCAAGTAATTTTAATCTAACTGTTGCAGTGCAGGTGTAGGGTAATATAACTTGATTTATTCAATATTGGTCTGATTTGGGAGGAGAATTACATGTACACTATTTTTTCATTGTAGTACTTAATATGTTGTTTTATTAGTAATATTGTGCGAGAAAAGTGAAAACTGGAATCACATACATTCAAAGTGATTGAGTATGATCAATAACAGTATATCTTATGAAAGCTGTAAGAAGAGGAAGAGTTTTTGGCAGGATGAAAGATACTAAGAAAAAATTGAGAGATCAGATCATGAAACTGGAGACTCCTGTAATTGTAGGTTATAATGCTTAAAACGTATTGATGTAAATCAGCAAAATAAATGAATCAACAAATTCAAAATTAACAGTGTTAGAGGCACAATCTTTATATATATTAAAACAATGTTGGGAAGTAAACATTATGAGGTTATATCATTAATAGTGAGTGGAGAACATATTTTTAATAACTCACCTCATATAATTTCAAATTTACTTGATTTAAGACCATTGGTTTCAAAAGAATTTTTCATTCATGATGCAAACTTATGAAACAATTGGATAAACCATTAGAATTAACAGTTTGGGAGAAGATATTCATGAAAAGAATAAATATTGGTCAATGAATTTTGATATTCCTATAGAAAAAAATTTTATTTCAAAATTTATAAAGCCAACCATAGATGGCAGCATTAGATGTAACCATGGTTAAATCAACAAACATAAAATTTCAACAGTTGGAGTCATGAAAATAAACTGAAGATGAATGAAAAATTCATTTGAAACCAATGGTCTTAAATCAAATAAATTTGAAATTGTATATTGAAGATATTCATGAAAAGAATAAATATTGGTCAATGAATTTTGATATTCCTATAGAAAAAAATTTTATTTCAAAATGTATAAAGCCAACCATAGATGGCAGCATTAGATGTAACCATGGTGAAATCAACAAACATAAAATTTCAACAGTTGGAGTCATGAAAATAAACTGAAGATGAATGAAAAATTCATTTGAAACCAATGGTCTTAAATCAAATAAATTTGAAATTGTATGAGGTGATTTATTAGAAATATGTTCTCCACTCAATATTAACTTTATATATATATATATATATATATATATATATGTGTGTGTGTTTGGTCTAATTACATCCCACAATATTAAACAGAGGAGGCCAAAATAAATGGAGATAATGCTCTCCTTCATAGTAAAGTTTCAAATACAAGGTAAGAATTTTAGATGAAAATGATGCAAATGAAATAAAAATATATGTCAAAGAGATGTCAGGTTTATAAATCCCATTTCAAAATAGAGAACTGAAAATATCCGAAAATCTATAAATACTAATGCAGAGTTAGGCAAGGATATGTGAGGTAAACACACCAGCAGGCACAACAAATTATCCAAAACTGGTTATGGAACACACTTCATTTAAGGGTCCTGAAAGCCATTATAGCATAAAGAAAACAGAAGTTGTATTTACCTGGTGAACTGTGTATTTTAACAATGTATAACATGTGTAAAGACAATTATTCTGAAAACTTTATATCTTCTGAAATGTATTAAACCATTTTCATAACACAGTTCAACATTTCCTTTGGATACCCCAGAAACAATTCTTATAGTATCTGTGATGAATTTACTGCTAACAAGAAGTTGCTCCTGTTCAGTTAAGTACCACTGCAAATGAAGAGATGAGGCTGGAGATAGAGAAGAAGGTAATGTTTCTTGAAACTGAAAATAAGATTCACATAGCAAGAAGAGAGATTATTTATAATGGCCAGAGGGCAGCATGGAAGAGAAGTACTAAATTTATTTCCATGGATTTTCAGAAAAATCTCCCCTGTCCAAACATCATATATAAGCAAAAAATGTAGCTACTTTTCTTTCAACATTCACAAGTTGTCTGATAACAAGGCCATTTTATATATTTATTCTGAAACTCATGGTAGGAAAGGAGCCAATAAGATAACTTCATTTCTTATTAAGCAGTATATTTCAAACATCCTTAACCCAAAAATCCAGTAGTTAAATTAATTCTGTGAATCTGCAGGAGGAAAATAAAAAATTACATGCTCTTTAGATATTTACGCTAGATTTTTCATGAGAAGACACGTTTGCAGTCAGTTCTTGTCACATTCCCAATAAGTGGACCTACATACCTAGATTGTGACAAGGGTATGGGTCTGATAAAGTCAAAATATTTTTAGTGAACTTCCTTAAGACTTGTGTTTTTTGGAGTATTCCAAATGTAACACAACAATGAAAATAATGAATATATGTAAGACAAAAAGAAAACTCTTACTGTTCTTACAATAGGTCCAGGAACAACCAAAAAAATTGAGCTTCCCAAGATCTACTACAAGTTTAACAAATTAAACTAATCTGTTTCATCACAAGTTCATCCGCAGACAGGACTTTCCTACATTATGATTGCACCTGAATAACCATGAAACACAAGGGTTTGTAATCTAGCAATTCTATGTATTGAGAGGGAGAAATGTTGGAATTTTTTTGAAGGACCTCTCATCAGATTTGTTGCTTGATTGCTCCTAATCACCTTATATACATATATATATATATATATATATATATATATATAACATGGCTTGCATTATTATCATCATTTTGCAAGTTATTAAATAATTCTTCCAAGAATGAGAGTTGACAGCAGCAACATTGTCAGGAGATGGATTAGATACTTTATAAACACTGTTATACCTGGTCCCAACCAAAATAATTACTCTTCTTATTCCATTAAAATGGCTTGTTCCGTGAAAACTTTTACATAATCCAAATATACTAAAGCATTCCAACAACAATGATGATGATGATGATAATAATACACTATCATATTATATTAATGTAAAAGTATTTTTAAATCAATCATTAGGTTAATTTAAAACAGGCCTAATCAAGAAAAATATTTTTCGCCGTTACGCATGGGTACTTTCTTATTTCCTATGGTTTTAACGTTTCTATATTAATTCTATTATAGCTTTGAAAATCTTGCGTTGGACATGTTCTTTATTTGTATCACTATGTACCACGTGCACTATATACGACGTGATCTTTGGAACGTGTTTGTGTTGGTTCAATGTGTTTATTTTGGTTTCTATGGTAACGCGATAAGTAACAACCAATAGCATTTCTTTTCCCTCCTTCAAATTTGTTCCGCTTGAATATGAGGTATGAGAAATATACCATTCAAAATAATTTTAACGGTAAACCGCCAGTTTGTTTACGTCGGTGTTATATGGTGTGGTGAAACGCAAACATGCTTAGTTATTTTTCACCCTGTTATGTGACTCGTCGTGTAGGTTAAATTTCACCCATGTTGGTGAAACCGGCCCTAAACCATTGTTGTATATCCTTTGATTTTATCATTTAATGGATATATATTTGACTCTGTTCTTATATCTTCATTCTTTAACCGATCAATTCTTGTGCAGCCTTTTGTATCCATAACTTGATTATTCAAATTTTACAAAATACATTTTTGTGTAGGCCCTATATATTTTAGCTTAAATCCATTATATCTTTAAGAATAGTAATAGTTTATATTTTATTTCATTCTATGTGATCTTTATAAGCTATATAACAGTTCACTCTGCTTATGTTTGTGTTCGCAAAGAAACTAGAAATGTAGTTGATCGATTGTTATGAACATTTCTAGAGAACGTTTTTCAAGAACGGAGACTGTTCAACCACTGTATATTACAGAGAAAAACCATTAGGTGTAAGAGTTCACCTGAAACGAAAATTTAAAAATCCCTCTAGCGGTGGCAATTTTTTATGTTTCACAACGAAACCCAGTATATGCTATTAAAATAAACCTAGGTAGTTATTTTCCTGAAATCAGCGAAATCCGGTCATTATATAGAAGTGGTGATTTACCTGAAATTAAAAATTGACTCTAGCAACCGCCATGTTTGGTTCGTTGCATTGTATAGACCCACCATACAATTTAATGAACCATTAATTTTCTTTTAACTTGTTCAACTAAAGTAAAAACACATTAAATTTATTAAAGCGTAGCAACGCATGCCGGGTATTTTATAACTAATTCACCGGCACTGTCGAACCCGTAGGTTCATGACCGCGCGCAGATAAGCTCTCCATACATCCCTATCCTGACCTAATATTTTCCAATCATGACCTGTATTATCCACTTCCCTCAAATATTGCTTACTGTTATTCTCCCACCTCATTCTTGTTCTACCGGCTGGGCGTTTTCCCTCTGGATTTCTTACAAGAAGCTTTCAGACATGTCCTTCATTCACAATTCGTGCCACATGTCCTGCCCATCGCAATCTACGAGGTATAACTGTTCTTATTATATCTGGCTTCCTATAAAGACCATGCAGTTTACTGTTATGCAGTCTTCTCCATTCGCTTGTCTGTATGTCTCTGTTTGGTCAAAATGTTCGTAAGAACTTTATTCTCAAATACCCGTAATCTCCTTTCTTTCCTTAATGTGAGAGTCCATGTTTCACTGCCGTATAGTATAACTGGTAGAATAATTTTCAGTTTAACGTTTTTTGAAAGGAGTTGGGACATCAAGGGTCTCTGTAATGCATAATAGCATGCATTTCCAGAATTGAGCCTATGTTTAATTTCTTTGTGCATCTCATTCCTATTTGTGATTATTGTTCCTAGGTATGTGAATGCATCCACTTCTAGACTGGATACTAGTTTTAATAGTTAATTATATTATTAAAAGTTTTTGTTTGTACGTACCTTGAGCTACGAAGACAAGAATGATGGAACAAACAAGAACAATTACTTTAGCGTTCATGATGGCGAAGTTATAATGTATCCATTGCTCAAGACTTGTATATTTATACAACTCGTGCTGTGAGGTGGGAATTTCTTATCTAATATTCTTCGTCAACTGTCATTGGGCTTGAATGGGCCATGTCTGGACATACTGGTACCTTACTTTATACAAATAACGTACATATTTCATTCAAAGCGCAATAAACCGTCCCGATATTTATTTTTCATAAGTAATGTCACGAGTTATATGCATTTATCTAGAGGATTTGTAAACAGAGAATGACATTTGTTAGGGCTATTTAACGTATAAAATTAAGCTGTTTACTCACAAATTATTATTTAAATGTAGTTACCGGTATTTTAAAATATTTACATATTTAATGTAAACGGCGATGTTTGAAAACCAATCAGAAATGTGAGGCTATGTATATTCACTGCAACTTGATCATATTATTTATTGCCAAATAGGATCGCAATATTTTAAGAATGCATCCTAGTGGAGAAATAATGAAACACATCGAACTATATATGGGGTGAATCATAAATATGGCTATACGTTTGGTCGCGTTGTGTGATGAAAATATTATCATTATATGAAATTACCGTTGGAAAGGAAATCATTCAAATTAAAAAATGGAATAAAAGAAAACAGTGTAGAACTTACGTCATTAGTCAAACAGCAAATTACAATTGCTGCATGGGCAATAACGTATGCTAATGATCGTGAGGCCGCAAGACGGGCAAGACGTGAGTTTAACGTAGCATTGCAGCCGTCGACTGTGGGGAAGTGGAGAAAACGACTGCTAGGAACGGGAAGGATGCAGAAAATCAAACCTCCTGGAAGGCCACGCATTAGCACAGATGCAGAAATAACGAAGCGAATTGTGGAGGCGTATGACGCTAGCCCACAAAAATCAAACCGCCAAGCTGCACGTGAGCAGTGATTTGTTCTGTTTTGTTCAATTTTTGTAACTTGAAGTATTCCCTTTCCAATGATAACATTGTATTTCCTTTAATAATAATATTTTCCTCACAAAATGTGATCAGACGTATAGCCATATTTCTGAATCACTCTGTATTATAAACAACATTACAGGTAATTAATTAATTTTTTTAGTCAATAACTCAGTAAATTCAAGGAATTTGTTCATTATTCACTATATTCAATATATTTGTTGGAGAAAAATTATGCTTTGACCTGTTCAGAATATTAAAAAGGAGCAGTTTTCTTTATCAAAGAAGCAGGAGCTGATAAAGAGAAATCTATAAAGATCGAGGTGAAACACGACTTTGATTGGTTGTAAAACAAAATTAATTGAAACGTGATTGGTCTTTGACTACCGTTGTAAGTTTAAAGTGTATTTAACTAACGCCCCAAATGGTAGTTAATGACCAATCACATTTCAATTAATTATGTTTTACAACCAATCACAGTCGTGTTTCACCTCGATCTTTATCGAATTCCTTTTACTACTTCCTGCTTCTATGATAAAGGAAGCTCCTCCTTTTTAATATTCCGAACAGGTCAGAGCATTATTTTGCAGTGTCTGACTCTCAAACAAATACGTTGAATATAGCAAATAATGAACAGATTCCTTCGAACTACACATTTGATAATTGTGTGTTCAATAATTGTGTTTTTTAAAAATTATTTTAGTGAGTTGTTTACTAATAAATGAATTGATAACCCATAATGTTGGTTATAAAACCGGTGTACAGTTTGATGTGTTTAATTTTTTCTCCACTAGGGTGCGATCATATTTGGCAATAAATAATATGGTCTAGTTGCAGTGGAAGAACAAAAGATGCATAACCAAACATTTATCATTTGTTTAGAAACATCGCGGTTTACATCAAATATATACAAATTTTAAAGTAAATTTATATAAATAATCATTTGTGAGTAAACAGCTTAACTTTATTCGTTAAATGTCACTTTCGATTTTCAAATCCCCTAGATAAATTGATAATCACTCGTGGCTTTACTTATAATAATTTAATTATTTGGTTGCCGATAAGTGTTTCAATAGTATATTAAGATACGAGGCTGGGAAGTGGTATTTACGGAAGCGAGGAAAATGTTTAAAAATCGAACGGTAGGAAGGTTTTTAATTTCCGAGATTCACAAACGTGCATTGTACATTATTTTTTGCGCGATGGTGTTTTCAAAATAATAAATAATAGTAAAATGTCCACCGCTGTGGTCACGCAGCGGGCCCGGGTTGGATCCCCGGCCGGGACAGTTTTTCAGGGTGACTTTTTTATCGGGTTTTTTCCTCAACCTGTAAGACGAATGTCATGAAAACTTTAAGGCCCAAACGGTCCCCGAAATCATATGGCCATCGTAATCATCATCATTCATATTCATCTTAGATTAAGCTTAGGATTAGGGACTCTCCTAGCGCACCACTATCATCATCACCCATTATAACATCGGGGCAACGTAACCCCGCCTTCCAGGCGCCCCAACCTCAGAAGTGGGTTAGAAGTACGCCATGCCAGGAGAGAACACCAGGCATGTTGAAAGACAACCTAGGGCATTTTCAAAAGAAAAAATTAATAACATCTTAGTTGAAAATATTAGCGTTCATTATTAACAATTGACTGACGTTAGCAGTCTGACCAATGTATACATATAAATGCCGAAAATAATTGTTGAGATTACAGCAGCCCTTGGTATCAATCTCGCGTAAAATGGCGGCAAGTGCGAATTCATTGTTTTATATTGTTTCAAATAAAGTTCAGTTCATATAAAATACAGTAATTTTTTTCGTATAATGTATAATAACACAACGTTTTGGATATATTTTTGTATTACAAAGTACGTACTATACAGAAAGGGCAGTGGTTTTACTTCTCGCACTAGGTAGGTGGTTTGTGATATTACAGTAGAGTTCTTTAGTTATTTATAGATTATCAAACCCGAAATTTAGGTAATTGAACTTTAAGTGATGGCCGCCATTGCTGTAAATACGACAGAACGCACTATCGGACAAAACAATTGTTGTAATTAAATTATAACTTAATTATTCATATTTTTCAAAATATATTTTTGTGTATAAGTACACGTCGATAGCTAAATCCGTTATCTCTTTAGGGACTATATTTTATTCCATTCTGTGTAATATTTATCTTTAAATTTAATAATTCAGCCTGAGTGTGATTGTGGTTGCAAAACTCGAAAATTAATCGTTACATTGGCCTGAAATTTTGACACAACGTTGCAATCGAATACGCGCGTGTTTTTGTGGTAAAATTGTTCTCTAAAATAATTCAGTGTGCTAGTTTACCTAAAACGAAGATTTAAAAATCACTTTAGCGATCGCAATTTTCAATGTTTCACAACGAAACTCAGTACAAATCTATTAAAATGAGCCGAGGTAGATATTACCCAAATCTCAGCGAAATCTCGTCATTAGAAGTGGAGATTTTCCTGAAATTTGAAATTGAAAATTGACTCTAGCAACCGCCATTTTTGGTTCGTCGCAATGGGTACCATACAAATGAATTAACACGTAATTACCTTTAACGTATTTAATTCAAAATTAAAACATATTTCATTTAATAATTAAATAAAAGTGAAACTTAGTTTTATTTGATTTTCATATTTATTAAGATATAATTCAGTGACAGCTGTTTCGGTACACTGTACCTTCTTCAGACATGTATAATTATGAATTGTGTTATTATAGTACATATCAACTGATCTAAGCAACAATACAGCAATAATTTATTTAAATTTAACAAAAGCGATTCATACCAATCAAGTTGAGAATTTAACAGTTTATTACTACTTTTTAATTTATTTATTTCTACAGCCTCCAAAAGATCCAACTCCTTACCCTTACCACAAACATGTAATATTTCAAAATTTGGATCGAAATAATGATTACGTTGGAATAGGTGGTTAGCATATTTTGAATATTCTAAATTTCTGTTATATGGTCTCATGTGATCCTTTATCCGAGAGATAAAAGGTCTACCAGTTTGTCCTATATGGAAATTGTCCCTTCAATTTATGTACACCTGATTTTTTTTTTTTGGTTTTATTGTTTTTTATTATATTTTGTAAAGTTTTATTCGTTTTAAATGCCACATTAATGTTCAACTTTTTAAAGTGTTTAGATATTGCATTTGAAAGTAGGCCTATGTATGACATTATGACATGTTTTTTATGTTTTCTTTGGATAAAGGAAGAACTTTGCAATTGCTTTTTTATAATGAATTTTCTTAATTAAATATTCTATAATTTTAGGGTCGAAGCTATTATTAATAGCTAATTGTTTAATAATATTGACTTCATTATTATATTCCAAGGGTGAAAGAGGGATATTTAAAAGTATGAATGTAACTATTAAAGGCTGCCATCTTATGAGTATATTGGTGAAGAGAAGAACTATGGATAGTGGTATCAGTATGAGATGGTTTGTGAAAGATACCAAACTCAAACTTATTATCAATGTGTTTTATTGATAAATCCAAGAAATTTATTATATTACTAGCTTACCAGGCAGACGTTGTCCTGCCTGAACCTTCAATTCTCGTGTCTTGGCCGGACGATAGAAAATATGTTCTTTTTTTTACCATAAAATTAATTAGGCCCTAAATGACAAGTTCGCAAGAAAATTCCTCACTGTCAACTGTTGTGGCTCAAGAAGCATGCATTATGATGTCACATTTTTGTTGCGCGGAATATGTCGGTAATGCAGTTGACTACACATCTGACATAAAAAAACTTAAACCGAAAGCAGTGCCACCTACCGGATCCAATTGTGATTATAAACCATTCAGGGATACACTCAAACACACACACAAAAATATCAAAATCTTTCCATTCGTTTAGGCGGTTTTTAATTTAGGATTTCAAGTAAACCTCAACTTCCAATTGTCTGATTTCGGTCATTTTTGGATAATACCTACCTCGGTTTATTGTAATAGGATATACAGAGATTCGTCGTAAAACATCGAAAATTGTAATCGCTAGAACTATGTTTTATGTTTACTTGTGGTGAACTCCTACACCTAATGTTTTAAGGGGATCCAATTGTGAATCTAAACCATTGAGGGACCCAATCAGACACACACAAGAAAGTCAACAAAAGCTGTCCAGTTGTTTAGGGGTTACGAGGAGTTCAGTGACGAACACGCGTACGGAAGAATTATATATATATATATATATAATTTTATTAACTGTTATGTTAGCCGCTAGATGTCAGTTGGAACAAATTTCCGCTACCATTTGTGTGAATTGAGAATACTACATGTATAAGAAAATTGCATGTTTGTGTTGGAATTCTTGGGTAGCTCAGTTGGTTAGAGCGCTAAAGGTAGAGACTTTAGAGACTCGAGTTCAAATCCCGACTCAAGCATTCTTTTTTCTTTTCATATCATATTTGCCTTCATTGCCAAATATCAAAAATATATTTATAATATCTATATATATATATACAAGCGTTATTGCTATAAAGTAAATATTCTCTTAAAAAATGCTTAACTGTTATGTTAGCCGCTAGATGTCTGTTGGAACAAATTTCCGCTACCTCTTGTGTGAATTGAGAATACTACATGTATAAGAAAATTGTATGTTTGTGTTGGAATTCTTTGGTAGCTCAGTTGATTAGAGCGCTAAAGGTACAGACTTTAGAGACTCGAGTTCAAATCCTGACTCAAGCATTCTTTTCTCTTTTCATATCGTATATATATATATATATATATATATATATATATATACACGGCGTGCGCTGCTACTCCTAAGTAAATGTTAATGTGTTTTTACCACCAGCCGTGCGCTGTTACATTCTACTTTTTTGTAGTTTTTTAGATGTTCAATTCTGTGTACATCAATTTGTTTATTTGTTATGTTTTATGCAGCGTAAGCCATTTATTCGTCAAAATAGGGACTTTATTTTACGTTTTTCACTACAAAGGGTGATTTTTAGGGGTATAGCCTATATTCATTCCCGGAATCTCCTGAACATGTTTCAAAAAGCCCCTTCTCATTCAGATGAACGGTATGGCAGAGCACGCTTGCCCGGGAATCTACTTATCCCGATCTTTTTGGTATTAAAAAAAGAAGGCTTTTGGCTGACTAGCCGAGTGTTGACCTCACATCCACATGTGTTAATCACAGAGGTAGACGATCATCTAGCCAGTGTAGGGTGACATGTGGTCTGCATGTCGGATGCTCCAGCCGTTATAGCTGGTATTCTCAACCTGGAGTCGCTACTTAATGTAGCTACCCAAATGCCGCACGATGCTGGGTGGGCACTGCACAGTGGGCCAGATACCAATTCTAGCTGGAATAAAGCATTTTACTAACTCTCGCCAATTTATCTTTCTCCACTTTAAAATTATTGCCAGATGACTGTTCTTCACTTATCTGCAAAGGAGGGTGGAATTCCAAAATGTATGTAGACAATATAAACATTGCAAGTTGCCGATAGTTAAGAACCCAATTGTGTACCGAGCTGTACACATAAATACGTTTTGCATTAAAGTTCAGTGAGTTATTCTTCTTACTTCACGTCAATATTTGTAATGTTATTGACATATATAATGTTTTCCTATATAACCAGATATTATGTAAAATACATGTGGAATCATACCTTCCATGCACTACAAAATTACACAATCATCTTATTTTAAATTGAGCTACAAAGAGAACGGTTCTGAACAGTAGTACAGATTTTAGTTATAATATAGAGTGATTTGTGGACTTCAATTCCCGCTCAATAACATGTATGCAAATTATTGGGTATTTTGTAATTGACTTTTTTATTAGAGGAGGCGCGCAGATAATTGTTTTGTTTTAATATATGAAGAAAAGTGATCGATAGACGCAATAAGTGATCCTCTATTAATAAATTACAGTTAGCGGATTTTCGGAGAATCTTTTAAAAAAATTTAAAAACATATTTTTAAAAGCGATTTTCTAAAACATAGGAAGTTGTGCGAGACATATAAAGTTAGATTTCTACTGAAATATTCTGATTGGATAAAAGTAAATGTAAACTTTCCCGTTATTAAGAATTTGGAACACTGATAGTCGTTTGAAAATCCTGTTCCATCTGCTTATGGAATCGTAAGACCCAAAATATCTTTCGAAGAGGCTGCAATAAATAAAACAAAGTATTACTTATCTGCTTAAATGTCTATCTTGGGAAAGGTTGCATAATAAATTTGCTTCCCTAGAAGCATTATAGGGTGGATAATATACCACAACCTCTCTTTTTGACACTTAGTCCATGTTAATATATAGATATATATTAATTGTCAAAAAAGACAATGCTTCGTTCGACATAGATAATAGGAGTTGAGTGGGGTGATTTGTAATGTTTATTATTATTTTGAAGCTTTTTTGTGTTTTTTGAGTAATGTCTTTAAAACAACAGCAGTGTCCCGTTTATCATATGACCAAAGTGATATATCTGTAGCAAGAGCAAGTTCATCGCGAGAGAATTTCTCCTTAAGTGAACATTTCTTTGATACCAGCCTCTTCGAAAGTTATTTTGGGTCTTCCAATTCCATAAGCAGATGGAACAGAATTTTCCAACGACTGTAATTGTTCTAAATTAATTCTTCATAACGGAAAAGTTAACATCTACTTCCAGCCAATAAGAATATTTCATTAGATTTTTTTTCGCGCACAACTTCGTACGATTGAGAAAATAGCTTTTCAAAAGTATTGATTTTTAATATAATTTAAAGCATTCTGCTAACATCCCCTACCACTAATTTTTTACTAAATGATAACTTATTGCCTCTATCTAATATTTTTTTCCATATTAAATCAAACAATTATTCTCTGAGCGCAACGGTAGGCCTCAGTTGTTAGCTACCTCCTATAATGAGAAAGCTAGTTAGAAAGAACGCAATAATTTGCACACACGTTATTGTGCGGGAATTAAAGTCCATAAATCATTCTATATTATAACTAAAATTTGTACTACTGTTCAGAACCGTTCTCTTTGTAGCTCAATTTAAAATAAGATGATTGTGTATTTTTTTTAGTGTATGGAAGGTATGATTCCACATGTATTTAACAAAATATCTGGTTATGTAGAAAAACATTATATATGTCAATAACATTACAAACCTTGAGGTGAAGTATGCATATAGAATAAGAAGAATAGCTCACTGAACTTGAACCACACAACGTTAATAATACAACTGGAATATAGACCAGATGCGTTCTTAACCATCGGCAACTTCCGATGATTATATTGTCTTCATAAACATTAGAATTGTACCCTCCTTTGCATATAAGTTAAGAACCGTCATATAACAATTATATTAGAGTGAAAAAAAAGATAAATTGATGATGGTGCGTGAAAATAGTATTTTTCCAGGTAGATTTCACTTCTGGCCCACTGTGCACCGGTGAAATACTGGCCGAAATTCCATGAGAAAAAAATATTCCCCTATTGAGACTCGAACCAGCGTTAAGTCCCGTAGTTCTGCGACTACACTTATTGCCTTAACCACTCGGCTACGGCGCTGGACTTTTGGTATCAATAATAAAGATGATAGGTTCACCCGAACGGGTTTTATTCTCTTGGTATCAATAAAACAGAAAATGGTTACTGTAGAGTTACCCGTGACAGATAAACATATGCTGTCGGGGACTTTTTTGTAGAGCTTTATGAGATATTCAATTCTGTGTACATTAATGTTGTGTAATTCCTGTGGTTTAGGCAGAGTAAGCCATTTAAGATTCCAAATAGCTACTTTTTTCACGTTTTCCACTACAAAGGGCGATTTTTAAGGGTGTAGGAGTTGAGTATCACAACTCTCTTATAGCTTATGTTCATTCCGGGAATCTCCTGAACATTTTGAAAAAAAACCCATCATTAGAGCGAGGAATTTTATTAAATTTCATGTTTTAAACTATTAATCAGAGAGCGCTGAGACTAAGTATCTTTATATTTTATGATATGTAGAATCAAATAATACCAACGAAAAACTTTATATTTCATAATATATTGATAAAATGTTTATATTTTAATAAAATTTTCATACTCGTTAATATTTTTCAACTTTCAAATTCCATTTTCTTTCAATAAATTTTCTACGAATTCTTTAAAATATTTTCAAAATGAATGTATTAATGTAATTTCTTGACAGTGTAATATGGAAGGCAAGTGAAAATTCTTCAGTATCCCATCTGAACAAGATAAATATATATTACAAAAGCAAATAATTGGATGAGGAGTCACAGAGTGACCAAGTTAGATGGAGGTTTTTGTCCTAAACTCGATCCCCAGGACAAGAACATGAAACCTAGATGAATAAGTAGAAGAGGAGTGTTGGAATATTCTCTTGTTAAGTAGCTGTCAGTTAGTTCTTTCTACCTGAGGGCAGTCCTTACTTTGAGAATAGATTACAATATTTAAATGTAGGAAAGACTGCTGCTGCTAAACTTGAAGCAGTGTATGTGATATTAAAAGGGCAATATATTTCTCATTTGCATAAAACCATCAAAATAGCATGATATAAATATGCTCCCATAACATCGTGTGACGTTGAGCATAATTTTTCATCGTGCAAAACAATTCTAACAGACAGGCCTTATAGCTTACTATCAGAAATTACAAAAAAAAAACTTATGTGTATTGCGAACAGAACTGGCAAGTAAACCAAGACTATACACTATGCTAAACCCATTTCAAGAAGAAAAAAACACTAACATTAAAATTATTCTAACTACATTTCACCATGTTCGTAGTTCAATATTAAATGAAACTGTAATTGCAAAGAAAGTTCTGAAACAATCCCTAGAATTAACTATGGAATAATAACTTTTAAAATCATGTTTCTCCATATATGACATACTTGTGTTCTGAATTGTCCTCTTTAATGCCATTGTTACATTTGCATCTACAGGAATTTAATATATTTATGCATTGTAAAAAATAGCAATATTCCAAACTGTACCTGCCCTAAATTTTGTTAGTACTGTATTTCATGAAAGCCTGTTGTTTTGGTTGCAATATTTTGTTTCTTGTATATATTTGGATTTCATAATAAAATATCATTCCATAAATTAATTAATTGTATTATATAATTTTAACCTCTCAGTTTTGATTTATGAAGGTAAAGTGATTGCACATAGAGTCTTGGGAGGCCTTTAGGGTAGTGGCAAACTGAAGCTCCCATCTTTCTAGACAATAGGCTCGAGATGTCCACCGGGTTGTCGGATCTGCCTGATTGCTGCATTTGTGCCTAGAATATGCATCTAGTACTCATTTCTATTAGTAGCTGAGTCGACCCCAGGGCTACAATATCACCAGAAGGTCTGGTCCAGCTAAAAATCTTGACCATGTCGAGACTCGAAACCACAACTATCCAGTTTGTACACAACTACACTACTGTATGATTTTTAAAATTGTTTCAAATCATGAACATGCTACTTTATATTGGATCAGAATTAATGAAAAAGCTAATTAAAATCAAAATACAGTGAACATTTTGATTTCTTGAAATGTAAATTAGGTCTGCTCGTCTCTTTATGTGCTGGTATGTACACTTATAAGTTATAAAGGGACTATGTATATAAATATATGTAAAAAGTATATGAAATAGTAGCTTCATAATATTTTTGTATCATCATCTTGATATTTTGTCTTTACGATTTCATATTTTTGTATAATTTTCTTCAAATAATTCCTCGCTCAACCCATCACAATCGGATTAACGGTATGACCGCGCATGAAGTACGAACAAACAAACAAAGAAACACACAAACTTACAAGCAAACAAACATGAATTTTTATATATAAGATTCTAATTCCATTGTGAAATTATTACTTTTGTGAATGTTATTAATAAAATTTAAAAAGGAATTCGATTGTCATTTAGTTCCTATGAAGCGTGCTATGACATCGTCTACATAACGATACCAAAATAGAACATTTCTAGCTAATACATTCTTATGTATGGTTTGTTCTAAGTCATCCATAAAAATCTCTGACAAAATAGGGCTCAACGCGTGACCCATAATCAAACCATCTTTAGCTATGTACAATTTGTTATTAAATTCAAAACAATTTTGATGTAAGCATGTTTTAAGATCGTGTAATATTTCTTCAACTACAAAACCATTCACTTTATTAGTTAGTAACATTCTATTAATAATCTCTATTACATCAATAGTAGGTATACTGGGAAACAGACTCTTTACGTCAAAAGAAACTAAAATTAAGTTATTAGGCAAATCAATATTCGTCATATTGTCAATTAACCCATCAGCGTGGCGTGACGTGCACCACCCGTATAAATAAAACACTTCTCTGCGGATTGACGAGCACCGTCCGCATGATTTCATTACCGAAACTAGTTCTTAGTTTTCGGGAATAATTCACTAAATAAATTATTAAAAAATATGATTTTGCAGAGGAAAGAATACGCTTTAATTGATATATGAAATTAATACTATAACTTACTTTCAAATTGTATAATTTATTGTTAAATGTGAGTAAGTTTGAAGTGCTGATTGAGAATGTTCTACGTTAGTCCGCGTTTCCCTGCTCTCTTTCTGGAAACCATGAAACATTGTTTATATGGCTAGGTTGCTGAAGGTTTCTCTTTCAAACGAAATATGTAACGCTTATATGGCACTACATTTGTGAAAGAAATTCTATCTTGAATGAGTGACTCTGTTCAATCCTGTTAGACTAGCTCGAGGGTGGCAGTGTTTCGCCGTGGCCCCTACAAATAAACATAGTGAAAATATGACATTACAGAAGAATATGGATTAAAAATATCTACAGAAATAACAAAAATTATGGAATTTCAAGGTGTAGATCCTGTCAGAAGTAAAATTGTACTGGACAATACAATTTTGGAGCAGGTGAATAATTTTACATATCTAGGATGCAATATCTCATATGAAGAGGGAAAGGACGTAAATGCAAATATATAAATTCTTAAGAATTTTAGGGTTAATAAATTCTTCTTCAAGCCACAGTTAGTCCAAAGCATTCAAGACTAAAAGTGTATTAAACACTGGCTCTTCCAACTGTTTTGTATGGTAACGAAGAATGGACGTTGAAACAGAAGGATATACAGAGACTTAGATCTCCTGAAATGAGATACCTTCGGAGGACTGCAGGATACACACTACTAGATCACAAAAAAAAAATGAAGACATCTTAGAAGAATTACACATGGGACCTTTAGAAAACAAAATTTCTGATTATAAGTCAAGATGGATGCTGTATGTTCATCGAATGGAAGATCACAGAATACCCAAACAAATGTTAAGATATCAACCTGCAAGAAGAAGAAGACCAGGACGTCCATTAAAACGACTTTTGGATGGTGTTTCTCTTGACGCCGAAACAGGTCAACAAATGGCCTAAATTTGTGAATGTACTATGATGATGATGATGAAAATATTACAAAATGCTTAGACGAGGAACTGGAATACAAAATAAAATCTATTGTAGATTATAATATAAATATAGGATCCTTGGACCTAAGAGACTAATTTTGTTACATATATATTTGTTGGAATGTAAGAAAATAAAAACTAGTACATGCAAATATTTTCCGTCTTCTAAACATTGCTAACTGAACAGCATGCTTATCTGTAGGGAGAATTCACCACAAAATATTTTTCGCATTGACCTTGATGAAGCGTAACTTGTGCAACATAGGGGGTGCGGTAGAAAGAAAGGTTCCCGGATGTCATTCAACACTACCGAGATTAGTTTACAAGACATTTTTCTGGGAAGAATACCACCGAAAAAAAAAATAAAGCCCTCCCCTAACAAAATATGTGTTGTATGTTATCAAAAAAAAATGAACATAAAGATACGGTATTTATGAAGCTCTGACTATGAAGCGGGATTATTTATGCTGTGGTGCTTCAAATCAATTTTTCAACTTAACTTTTAGTCTAAGGTACGGTTTTATAGATTTTATTTGTATTGTTTGTAGTTTAACAATTATTATAATTAGCCTCAAGTTTAGCTTAATACATTTTAAAATGCCTATTTGGATATTTTAAATATCAAACAAGATATAAACATTTTACAAAACTTTGATTTCTAACTTACAAATTTGAATGCCATTCCAAGAAATTTCTCCCACAGCTGAGAACTGTCAGGGGATTTAAATCGCCCAACGCTGATGTAGTTAATTCAATAGAGATTTTTTTTATACTGTACATTATTTCATTACTGTAAAATATTTTAATTATTTAGGGTGTAAGAGCGCAGGCCGGATAATTCGCTAGATATTTATATTTTAGAAAGTTTGTGTGTTTACGTACCTGGAACAATGTAGGCTAGAACGTTGTAAAAAACAGTATCAAGTATTAATTTTAGCGTGCATGATGAAGTCTATTGCTCAATACTCTTATGTGCTGTGAGGTGGAAACCGCTCATCTCTTCCTCAGCTGTCATTGGGCTCGAATTGGGCAATATTTGGACGTACTGCTAACTTACTATACGTGATAACGTGCATATTTCGTTTAAAATGCAATAAACTGTCCTGGTATCAGTTTTGTTTAATTAAAAATACAAATTTAGTTATTTGGTTGCAGATTCGTAACTCGTTTTTGCATTAAAATTATTTGGATGCGTCATGATATAAACACCTGTCGTGCGTGGGTTGAGAACATGTTATTTTGTTTCTGACATACTCTATAATAATTTTGTTTGAACATAGATTTCAGTTCCGTTAGCGCTGTGCTAACTAACCAACTAACTAACTGGCTGACACTATCGAATCCGTAGGTACATGGCCGCGTGGAAATAAACTCTTCATACATCCCACCTCTGAGCTGTTGTTCTCAAATCATCCCCTGTGTAATCTACTTCCCTCAACTCACGATTAATGTTATTCTCTTACCTCATTCTTGGTCTACCTACTGGGCGGCTTCCTGGTTTTTCTTAAAAAGGAATTTTCCAAACCCCTCTTTCATTCCCCAAATGTGTCAAATGTCCTGCGCATCCAATCTATGAGACCTAACTGTTCTTATTATGTCTGTTTTTCCGATAAAGATCATGTAGCTAACTGTTATGTAGTCAACTCCATTGACCTGTCTGTTCATCTCTGGTTGTTCCAAAATAATCTTAAGGACTTTATTCTCAAATATTCGTAACGTATTATCTCCCCTTAAAGTAAGAGTCCATATTCACATCCATAAAATATAAATGGGAGAATAACAGTTTTGTATATTTTAAGATTTTTTCGACCAGCCTCATGGGCTAGTGGTCAGCGTTCCTGACTACTGTTCACGAGGTCCCGGGTTCGATTCCCGGTCAGACCATAGGATTTTTTCTTAAAGGGAATTATTCCTGTGGTTGCCCATGGTCTGGAATTTAGGTTAAGAACTCTCTTGGTGCTTCATTATAATTTATCACCCATCATATTGTCAGGGTAATATAGCTCCAGCTTCCAGGTGTCCTAACTTAAGAAATGGATTACAGTTCCGCCAATGTCAAGGGTGAAAGCCAGAAAATGTCATAAAAGTCCAACCTCGTGGTATTAGACATAAAAAAGTAATTTTTCCAGAGAAGTTGGGACAACAGTCCCTGTAATATATAATAGCATGCATTTCCAGAGCCTATATTTAATTTCTGCACCTCATTCCTCTTTGTAATTATTGTTCCTAGATATTGAATTCAGCCATTTTCTCAAATTTCCCTCATTTGTTCATTAACGGTCCATTTCCAATATATAATGCATTTCTATTTGTGACCCATAATATAGACCTATAGCTTTATTGATGTTTTTACTTCCAGTCCCAATTACTTTAAATTGATTCTATTTATTTATTTACAATTTTACAAATATATATTTTTGAAATAATTTTAGTTTTAATTAGTTTTGAATTATTACAATTTCCAACAAAATATATTTTTTGGAATAAGTGTAGTTCTTTATGTTCAATGCATTATCTCTTTAGGAAACTGTATTTTATTCCCACTCTATGTATTTAATTATATTTCGAAAGTTACTTGTTAGTACATACCTTGAGCCGCAAGGGCAAGAACGATGGAACAAACAAGAACAATTTTTAGCGTTCATTATGGCGAAGGTTGAAAGTAATGTGTCCACTGTTTCTAGAGTTCATATATTTATACAACTCGTGCTATGAGGTGGAATTCCTTATCTAATATTCTTCGTCACCACCTGCCATTGGACTCGAAATGGCCAATATCTGGGACGTACTGGTAACCTTACGTGTAAATATTTCAAGGGGGTTCTCCAAAACTTTTCCCTAATGGCGGTGTGTTTTCGAGGTTTAGGTCTGTTATGCGTTTCCTTTATTTTCAGCATTGTACATAATAAATAATAACAATAATAATAGATAATGATAATAGTAATAATAATAATAGTAATGAATAGTAATAATAATAATAGTAATAAGAGTAATAATAATGAATAATAAACATTGGCAACAACATTTGGACTTTTTTATGTTACAAGGGAGAAAATGTATGTTTCCAACTTACTTTTTTGTGCTGATTTCAAATCTTTTTACGGAACTTTTTCCATCACCCAGGGTTTTTCGAGTAAATCACATGAAAAACATTTTTTCTGTGTCTATACATTACATTTTTATTATATCTTAGCTGAAAATTTATTTTGCTCACCCAAAATGTTATGTGAATTGGATTTTCGGCTGTACTTACGTCGTTTTAGGAATATCCCTCTTCAGTGTCCCGCGGTAGTTCTGCCTAACATATTTGGACACCATTTACCCTGATAGCGCTTTTTCCATTTTCCGCGATGTCCTGGTGGAAGCGCTCCTCCCGTGTTTCGTCGCTCACAGCCCCTAGATTTTCAGGGAATAAATCAAGACGGAGTGGCAGAAAGTGAAAAAATTTTTTTCAAGACAAATATAAACATCCCATTATCTTCCTAGTTTCCTCAATCATCCCTCATTGACAAGTTTTTTCCTCTGGTAGTTATCAAACCTGAAGTTTCCCCCCAGAACATTTGAGACAACATTTTTGAAAACTGGTCCATGCCAGCTGCTTCTTACATAATTTAACTTGTTCTGAAACTGCGTAATCTTTCAAATCACGTTTCCTTTTTTATTTGAAGGGCCACACAAAAATTATCCCTTCTTTTCATTTAAGCTTCACTGATCCTTGGGAAAATTTTTATTTTTTTTGAGGAAGAAGAAAATGCCACTGCCATCAAACGAAATCCATGGCTTTCACAAAAATTGTTTAATCAAGCCCTCAGTTTAATATTTTATGGAGGCATAAAGATTTTTTTCTAAGCGTACAAGTGGTTGGTGAAGAACATTTTCTTGTCCTGGATTAAGTGACTCCTCTTTGGCCAGTGCTTTTTTATAATGATTACTTCTATGCTCTGCTATTCCACTTGCACAAGAAGCAGCAAAATTTTAGGTGTGTAGCCAAGCTGCAACCCCCAAGTAAGATAGCTATAAGTTTCATATCCCCACATATCTGCCAAGAAAAATTTGTCATACTTTATAGCGGATAGTAAGAGCTTCATATTCTCGTAATTTTCATCATATCAACTCATGGTCAAAGGATGGATGGATATAGTTTCCATATTAGTAACACTCCTTGAAACTTGTTTTCGAGGGTCTATGTCTAAACGCCAATCCTCAGATTTATGCTCAACACCCAGTACTGGAACAAATTCTCAACATCATGCAGAAACTAGTCCTTCTCTTTCCAAGGAAATATCAAATTCCTTTTAGCGAGTGCGGAAAATTACTTGGTGTCCTGCTGGTAGTAGCTTCGATCCTTTCACTTGAGTCTAGTAATTGCTTGCTTTACTAAACCAAGATCCCGAACCAATCATTTTTATCCTCCTTGTTAGAAATGAGTTTCATTTATAGCATCATCTTCCGCAAAATCTAATCATTCTGAAATCCTGAACTTCCGAATGTTCTTCAATCATTGTATGTGATCTGGTGGAATTGGTATGGTAAACCTGGCCCATGAAGTACCGTTGAATGCTTGATCTAACATTGGATTTTAACGGTGTGTTTGACTGGAAGTTATCCAGATATATTTGTCAAGAGAAGTTAGCAGTCTGTCAATATCCTAGGTTCGCGCCATGTCATGGGACTGCGGAAGGCCTATACGGGATCTTTCACCAGCCAGTTTAATAGGTTACACATTTGTACAACAATTTCGGGGCATATCTTTTTCTGGTCTATTTTGTTGTTAAAAACGAAAAGCTCTTCTTATTAGAGGAGTACTTTTGCTTCTGCGCTTTGAAAGTGAGCTCACTACACGAAACCGAGTTGTTTTCTATCGTAACACACTTTCGAGGCATATTTCTTATACAAATCCTTTTTACTCTTCTTTTTACCAATACACTACATACAATAACTTTAGTCTTTACACCACTTTATCACCTATTCCTGACACGGAAGTGAGCACAGAATTAGTTTTTTTCTTTTAATAAACTTCTATCACTGCGAACTTAAACCATACAATCACAGTTTTGTAGATAATGTCTTGTTGTAAGTTATGAATTCAAGCACAATCGCAAAACATTATATCATTGTTGGCACAATGAAATTAATATAAATGTAAAATAATCCTTCTAATAATCATGTTATATCAAAAATGCTAATAAGGAAAAATAATCTTTTTCAAATTACAAAAAAATGTGTGGGGGTATGGACATTTCTGACTTCATTTTTGGATCAGCAGAGAAAAACATAAGAATCCCCAAAATCTTTTATTTCAAATCACTGTTTACCAGTGTAATAATAACAATAAAAATATTTCAAAATTTAATTCACCCTATAATGCCCCTTGTTACTTATGTGTAATATTCGGAAACTTATCACATTATTTCTACAATTACTATTATTACTTACCGCGAATGTCTGATTTGGCAGTTATGTAACAACGTTAGGAATCCACTTGACGTTGCTACAATTAGGCCTACACGTTGTGTTAATGTAAGCCGTACTAGGGTAACTTTAGGTTTTTAACCGTTTCGGGTCAAGTTAATTTAAAGTTATTAAATCTTTTGTTTGCCCAAGATCGTAGGCTTTGGGAGATCTGGTATGGGAAGACGCCAGCAGCTTGTATATAACCCGATGATGGTGATGAGATTTCAGATTTCATGCATGTTTACTGAATGTATATTAAAAGTCGGTGGTTCAACCAATTGAGATCTTGTGGAAGGGTTGTTCGCGAGTCGAAAAACTTGGGAATGCTGCTAAGTATTTTACGCGATAACTTAATGAATAAATTCCATGACTGGAGTAGAAGAAGCATGAATATAAATACTTACTTCGGAAGGCTCTAATAATGTATTTTCTAATACGAATACATTGATGTTCATCTCATTCATCCAGTGTCATGACAGCTGCTGCCGTCTTCCGGGAACCAACTCCATTCTTCTCTGTCCGTACATTACTTCCAAATCGTCTGATACACTAGGCAAAAAAAAAATTAAACTTTTTTGTTTTTTGTCTCAGAAAGAAATTAAAAATGTGTGATCTGATTAGTTTTTTTCCTGAATTAAAATATGATATGGCTTTCTCCATCAGGCAAGGTTATGAGAGGGGAGGAATTTTATAATTTCAAACGCTTTTAATATCTAATTCGGTAGCGTACACAGTAGTCGAACATTCGGACTCGCCTAGAAAAGTACGAAATGACGATTATTCTGCTAATTTCGCCATTGGAGCACCCCTCGGATTGGTCCAACAATAATCGGCCAGCTATTAGGATTTTGTTTTGCCTTGGTATATCTTTCCATAGCTGAATTCTCCTGATAATGTTTCCCGTGCTATTTTCAATGGAAAATGATGAACGCAAAAGTTATCTATACAAATAATTTTTTAAATCCTAATGAAATTGAAGTAAAAAATGGGTGGGTGATGGAGGGAAATTCGGATAAACGCATTAAGTACAAACTTTGGTACTCTGAGACAAAAATCTTGTTGTAGTGTTATCGTAGCCCTGCACACCTTCATCCAGGTTTTCATTGTTCTTCTTTTCTTCCTCCTTTTTCATTGGAATCCATTCATTGATTATTCTAATACATAAGATTAAAATGATCAGGCCCGTGCGGTGGCATGAAACTACTGTAAGATGAGGAGGTTTAACTGCCGAAGAAGAAGAAGAAAATTAAATCACTGTTTTAAAGAAGCAAAAATCAGAAACGAATCACTACATCAGTCGGGTGAACTGGACAGTTGGTACAGCCTTCTTGATACAATGATACACAAGACGCGACAAGTCCTTGGATGTTAGCGCAGCTGTAGGCTACTTAATCGCCCAATTTGCGAAAACAATAGCGCGTTGAACTAAACATTGCCCATTTGAGTTATGGCACACATGGAGGAGAAAACTCAGTTGATTATTTTGGAACAACCAAATATATTGCCAAATAGTTGCAAATATCTATTGGTTTCAAAACTTTAAATGCTCTCCTCAAAAACATTTTTTTTAAGGAATGTCACTCTCTCGCAAAGAGTGATATGTAAAAATTAAATAAAAAAAAAAAAAAAAAGAAAAACATAGTGTTTTAGACGATAGTTACTAAGCCTAATTTTGTAAACGTTTGTTTACCATATTTATCTACATAGATTATTTTTAGTATATGTTGTATATTTAGTCATTTATTGATATTTTATCGGCTATATTACAAAACGACCCAGTTCGACCAGTTTTTCGTATATGGAGCTGAGAAACTAGCTGCACTACAACAAAAACTAAACAAATATAAGCACATGTGGACGAAAAATCTTAGAAACTATTAGGGGAATATATTATTTGGTAAAACACCAACACAGGAAATTAGGGACAAATGTCATATTCCATGCTACATAACCAAATTATATTAATAGATGGATGACATATTTGGAGAGGATGTATGTAGGAAGAATGTGAGATAACCGACTTGCAAAAAGAGCTAAAAAGGTCGACCAATGGACGGGGAGAAAGAAGAAGAGGAAGGGCCAGCCAAGGGAGTGGATAGACAGTATATCAATCCAAACGTCTTTCTCCGAGGAGTGATTTTGAAAAGAAACAGAAGAAAATCCTACAAATATGGTTTAAGAAGAAGATTATGCTTCAGAAGGGAGTAAGTGTTGTTTTGGAAAAAAAAAAAGGAGAAGACACGATAAATCAACAAAACGTATGTTTAATTCTGCCATTTTGGTGCTTTAGTTTCATTTGTCGAACTTAAGTAAAAATGAGCAGAGAGGGTGATTTTCACGATTTACCAGGAGAAATTTTAAAAGAGGTCCAAGACATAACTGTTATGTACTTCCAGAAAAGTCAAGAAAGTTTATTTATGTAGGTCCAAGAACTATTATGTGAAATAATTTTGTGTTTTTAGGCAGCTTCCATTGTGCTAGGCGGTTAGACGCTGCGCCTCCACGAATAGTA
>JASPKZ010009487.1:17500-80318 GCA_030220185.1 Diploptera punctata | reverse complement strand
CTAGTATTGACATGAACAAGATTGAATAAGAATTAAATTAATTGTGATTATTTCATACCTCATACTTCTATATTTCTTTAAATACAGCACTGCAGTATCGGCAATTTCTTATCACCATCATCGTGAAAACAGCTGATGATGGTGATAAGAAATTGCCGATACTGCAGTGCTGTATTTAAAGAAATATAGAAGTATGAGGTATGAAATAATCACGATTAATTTAATTCTTATGAATTTGAACCTCATAATGTTAAAAATTCCCAAATTTAATATATAAAAGATTGAATAAGATAGTCAAATGTTTATTTTTCATTCAATGTTCCCATTTTAAACAACTTTGAGGGTTTTGTTTAGTTTCTTTACTCATGTTGTATCTTTGTAGCATCAGTTACTTAGATTTCTTGGTTTTATGTTAATCAAATTAATCAATTAACTATGGAAATGTTTAAATAATGTTGTGTAAAAGAAATTGATAAAACACATTTTTACCACTTCAAAATATATTTTTTAAACACTGTAAGTGATCATGATTAATTTTAAATTCACAGGTGACTAAACTCTGTAATACATTGAAAGAAATATGTGAACGACATTACCTGACAGAGGGGTAACTTTGATCACTTTTAAACAAAAAAACAAGAAATTGATATACTGATACAAACCAATAATTTTTTTATACAACACTTGTAATAAAGGATACGAGAGTTGAAAACTGGTAATTCAAAATCTTATTCAATAGAGTTAAATCATTTTTTTTTTTAATCATAAATTTTGATCGGCTTTACCCTCTTTGACGGTACAGATTGTAATGGATAATGATTCCTATATGAGTATGCTGTCTAATAAATTATTTGAATATTTCATTTTATGTTATGCAGATCAAATTATATTAAAAACCCTGTGATATATTTTCTAGTCAGAATTTTGCTAGGGCTTGTAGCGTATTGTTGATTCTTAAGGTGACTATTTAACTCATGCCACAAATGCTAGTCGATGACCAATCACGTTTCAATGAATGTTGATTTACAACCAATGACAGTCATGTTTCACCTCGCTCTTTATCGATTTCTCTATGTCAGCTCCTGCTTTTGTGATAAAGAAAGCTCCTCCTTTTTAATGTTCTGAACAGGTCAAAGCATTATTTTTCTCCAACAAATACATTGAATATAGCAAATAATGAAAAGATTCCTTGATTTTATTGAGTTGTTTACTAAAAAATAAATGAATAACCCGTAATATTGATTATAATATATAGTTTGATGTGTTTAATTATTTCTCCACTTGGGTGCACTCTTACAATATTGCGATCTTGTTTGGCAATAAATAATATGATCAAGCAGCAGCGAATGAACATAACCTCACATTTCTGATTTGTTTTCAAACATCGCCGTTTACATTAAATATATAAATATTTTTAAATAACTATAGTTAAACAATGATTTGTGAGTAAATAGCTTAATTGTATTCGTTAAATAGTCCTAACAAATGCCACTCTTCATTTCCAAATTCTCTGGATAAATTGGAAATCACTCGTGGCATTACTTATGACTATTTAACTCATGCCCCAAATGGGAGTCAATGACCAATCACGTTTCAATGATTTCTGTTTTACAACCAATCAGAGTCGTGTTTCACCAAATATTTATCAGTGTTATAATTACCATATTAAAGAAAGCTCCTCCTTACAATATTGCGTTCCTTTGGCAATAAATAGTATGATCTGGTTGCAGTGATAAACAAAAGAAGCAGTAGAAACGTACCTATCGTTTCTCATTTGTTTTCAAACATCGCAGTTTACGTTAAATATATACATATTTTAAAATAATATAGTTAAATAATGATTTGTGAGTAAACAGCGTAATTTTATTCGTTAAATAGTCCTAACAAATGCTACTCTTGATTTCCAAATTCTCTAGATAAATTGGAAATCACTCGTGGCATTACTTATGATAATTTTATGTAGAATGTTGTCTCGACGCAGAGAGCGTCCTTTTTCTTTGATGACTCTTGTCATAAGTCATGTACTGGCATGTTGATTAAGAAATGCTTATTAACCAATTTTAGTTGGATAGCAGAATGTTTAATTTTAATAATAATAATAATGCTTTGCAGAGTGAATTGTTTTCTTCTTCCATAACTATTAACATGCCTTTGCATTTATTTAACTATTGTATTAATTATTATTATTTAATTAATTTCTGTGTACTTTTATGTAAAATAATTATCATAAGTAATGCCACGAGTGATTTCCAAATTATCGATAAATTCACGACTCACGAAGTGAGGAGTGAATTTATCTACAGAATTTGGAAATCAAGAGTGGCATTTGTTAGGACTATTTAACGAATAAAATTAAGCTGTTTACTCACAAATCATTATTTAACTATAGTTATTTTAAAATATTTATATTTTAATGTAAACGGCGATGTTTGGAAACAAATGAGAAACGATAGGTACGCTTCTACTGCTTCTTTTGTTTATCACTGCAACCAGATCATACTATTTATTGCCAAAGGAACGCAATATTGTAAGGAGGAGCTTTCTTTAATATGGTAATTATAACACTGATAAATATTTGGTGAAACACGACTCTGATTGGTTGTAAAACAGAAATCATTGAAACGTGATTGGTCATTGACTCCCATTTGGGGCATGAGTTAAATAGTCCATTTAACTTGTCTGTCAATGAAAGTATGTTTAAAGCAATTATTTTCACCATTAAAGCATTTATTTTATTTGTGAATGGACTAAACTGTATTTAAGTTCAAAACTTTTGCCCTAATTTAGTAACCTAATTTTAAAGTGATTTTGTACAATTGGTTTCAGAATATAAAGATCCACGATTCAGTATTATCCTTTTAAGAGTAGTTTTCATAGTTTATGAATAGTTATTTTTTGTCTTTCCTATAAAATGTTACTTTTTAGATATAATCAGTATACGATGATTGCTCCTTATATTTAATCGTGTGATGAGATATTGTGTGCGTTAGTGTACGAAATATCATTGTTGTCAAACAACAGCTTCTAGTTATATTTGTAATTATATTTGAAAAGAAAAATATATGCCTAGACTGTTTGAATCCACGACCTTTGACTCTCTGTCAATGCTCTTTCCAAGTGAGCTACCTAGGTCTCCAATGTAAACACGTATTTTTCTCTTATACATAGTTAATTCCCTACCCCCAAATGCTACAAGCCGTTGCTATGATTTTTGCAAATCTTCTTTATTAAGAAGACTTTTTATTTGGAATTTAAACATTACTTATAAAGCCAGTAGTGCTTTATTAAGTTATGTAGATAGGAAATAACACTATGAGGTTTTTGAATATTGTTTATTTTTTATTTCACTCACCTCATACTTCATAAAAAAAATTTTGGTGTTGGTTATTGTTGTTTTTAACCATTTTCTGGACAAATTTTAGAGTGATATTGTTTTCTAAACATTTGTTAATGAATTTTATATCTGCAGCTCTTTTGTTTCTAAGTTCTTTTAATTTCAAGTATCTTTTAATTTCTATTTTAGTTTTCGAAAAATGTTTGTTGAAATTTTGTATTTTTGAAGCCGCCATCTTGTCTCAGTTATTTACGTTATTCTTGTTTTCCTATGACTTGATAGCCAACTTTATTAAGTTATGTAGATAGGAAATAATACTATGAGGTTTTATGAAGTATGAGGTGAGTGAAATAAAAAATAACCAGTAGTGCTTCTTTCAATGGTTTTATCATCGTTAAGGTGTTTAAAAACGATTATTAAAAACATTGAAAACAGCTTCTAGTATTGAGTTTTACTGCAAGATGATGTGTGCATCTACTTTAGATGTTTGTGAAGAACATGATGTAAACAAATTAACTATGTTATAACAACTGTGAAATTTTGTTGTGTTCGATACACTATATTAATACAGAAAATATTCATAAAAATTGTTTCTCCACCAGAATGCATAATGTGGAACTGAAAGAGTTAATGCTTTGACAAACAGTCAAATAATTTTATTTTGAAAAGAAAAATTACTTTAAAATTGGGAGTTGAACCCCGGATCTCTGACTCTGTACTTCAGTGCGATAACCGTTTTGCCATTCGTACAGAGTCAGAAATCCGTGGTTTGACTCCAAGTTCAAATATAATTTTTCTTTCTAATATAAAACTATATCCAATTCTGGAAAATGTTAATTTAAAATATAACATCAAAATCAAATAATTACCTAGGTTATAGTCAATTCAACAAAATTCAACACTATTTTTAACTAATCTCGATAAACCCAAATGGATAGATCACTGCTGATCATTAATAATTTGGCTATGCTGGAATAGTTTTCTTACCCCAGTTACATCTCCAGGGTCCTAATGTTCTAGATTTATGTCATGTAAAATAATCTCAGGCCTGAAATGATAGGCCTCTGAGCAAAATTTGTCTGTTCTTTCATGTCCAAATTTGAATTATGATTTACTTTTTTTAGGAATTCACACTATAAGTTATTATTTAGATACATTAAGGTAGAATATTTTTATCACTCACCTCATATTCTTCTTCTTTTTTATACTAGTTTCGGAACTTTACGCAGTAATTTTGTGACTATTGTTCTGTCGTCTTGAAGAGCTGCCTGTGTTGGTAGACTAAAAAATCTCAAAATCAAGTCATTTTCCCCAGGAATTTCAATGTTGATTAATTTCACCTTTTCTTTTTTTTATGTGGATTTTTTCCCAAACAGTGAGTTCTTTGAGTTTTTCTATTTGTTTTAATAATTTAGCTTCCTTTCGATAAGATGTTTTTCCGACCATAAATGGGCAGCTGCTGCAGATTTTTCTACTTCCCCTTTCTTTCTCCTGCTTTCCCTACATAGGAAGAACTAAGAGAAATTTGAAAACCAGAGTGAAAGAACATCTCAAGAATGTCAAGAAAGAGGAAGTAGAAAAATCTGCAGTGGCTGGCCATGCATTGTCGGAAAAACATCTTATCGAAGGAAGTTAAATTATTAATACAAAATAGAAAAACTCAAAGAACTCACTGCTTGGTGAAAAAATCTACATTGGAAAAAATGAAAAGGAGAAATTAATGAACCTTGAAATTCTCAGGAAAAATTATTTGATTTTGAGGGTTTTCAGTCTGCTAACAGAGGGGGTGAGAGGCGGTTCTTCAAGATGACAGAACAACGGTCACGAAATTACTGAAGGTGGAACTGAAGTGTAAAGTTCCGAAACTAGTATAAAAAAGAAGAATATGTGGTGAATGTTAAAAGTTTATCTAAATAAATTGAATTATGATGCATCATTCAATAAAAATACTTACCAGTCTGCATAATGTCTGCTGTTACAGTCTACAACTTCACAGCACATTTGGTGACTGCTGCTGTAGATTTGGTTTCATCTGCATGGCTCAACTCCAATGATGCTGCTAGAACAACTCTGGAAAGACTCAAATGCTAGAATTGGAAAATATTTTTGTGAGTAATTGGATAAATTTCTTTACTACATATCTTGGGAATTCTATGAACTGAAATCTGTATGTTTTAGAGTTAAATGTCAAAAATGCTGAATTTTTTTGAAAAGACATTTTTAAAGATAAAAAGATTTTCCTAAAGAAATTGATTCTCATCATCATCATCATCATCCTCAACGTCTTATGTCTCCTTTCAGAAGATGGATTCCAATCATTCATATGTATCCTCCCAGGCTTTTCTTTTTAATTATTTCTACTTAATTCTTCCTTGTAATTTTCTCTTTACATGGCAGTTAAGGGAAGATGTTTAACCATAGATGTTAATAAATAATTAGAATAATCATCTAGAATAAAACTAGAGATATCTACAAAAAAAAATAATTTTATCATCAAAAGCGTGGGGTGCTCTATATCAATTAATATATTCGATAATAAACAGATATTGGTAAAAGTAAAGTCTCTAAGAAGAAAATGTAGAAACCATAAAAAGCACCCCACGCTTTTGATGGTAATTTTTTTTTTGTAGATAACTCTAATTGTGTTCTAGATGTGTTGGAAATGATTTTTTTGTTGACCACTTTAATTTTATCCCAAGCATGTTGGAAATTAAAATTATTTTTCATTTTTTAGTTTGGTTTTCTAATAAAGTGTGTTGTTTTAGTTTTTTAAAACTATTATTTATTTTTTAGTTTTAATATTATACAGAATAAGATTAAAATGTAAATATCTTTAAATTCAATACTATTGTAGTATGAGCTAAAAGTAATACTCTTCTAAAAAAATCCTCCCACCTGGATTTGAAACAGCAACCTATGAATTACTGAAATTATTTACCACTAGAGTTCACCGCTCTACCAACTGAGCTCTTACAACGATTGACTAAAAAGTCAACAAGTCCACAACCTACTATACCGGTTTTAATTATTTTGACTTTCTGATAATTCTGGCCAGGATTTTAGTAACGAAATATGAAATTATTGTATTGTCACGGATCCTTTACAAGTATACAAAGTTTGAAGCCGGTTTTAATTATTTTGACTTTCTGATGATTCTGGCCAGGATTTTAGTAACAAAATATGAAATTATTGTATTGTCACGGATCCTTTACAAGTATACAAAGTTTGAAGCCGGTTTTAATTATTTTGACTTTCTGACGATTCTGGCCAGGATTTTAGAAACAAATATGAAAATATTGTATTGCTACAGGTCGTTTACAAGTATACAAAGTTTCAAGTCGATCCAATGTTTCTAAGTGGGTGAAAATCGTGTTCAAAGATTCCGTTACATAGATACAAAAGACACTTTTTTTGATTTTGTGATGATTCTGGCCAGGATTTTAGAAAACAAATATGAAAATATTGTATTGTTACGGGTCCTTTACAAGTATACAAAGTTTTAAGTTGATCCAATGTTTCTAAGTGGGTGAAAATCGTGTTCAAAGATTCTGTTTCATTGATACAAAGACACTTTTTTTTTATTTTGTGATGATTCTGGCCAGGATTTTAGAAAATAAATATGAAATTATTGTATTGTCACAGGTCGTTTACCAAGTATACAAAGTTTCAAGTTGATCCAATTATTGTAAGTGGGTGAAAATTGCGTTGAAAGATTGTATTACATAGATGGATAGACAGATATAGGTCAAGCTAATATAAAGCGTGTAAAAATGTGTCTTTGTATCTATGTAATGGAATCTTTGAACATGATTTTCACCCATTTAGAAACATGGATCGACTTGAAACTTTGTATACTTGTAAAGGACCCAGGACAATACAATAATTTCATATTTGTTTCTAAAATCTTGGCCAGAATCATGAGAAAATAAAAAAAAGTGTCTATATCTATGTAACAGAATCTTTGAACATGATTTTCACCCACTTAGAAACATTGGATCGAGTTGAAACTTTGTATACTTGTAAAGGACCCGTGACAATACAATAATTTCATATTTTGTTCCTAAAATCCTGACCATAATCCTCAGAAAATAAAAAAAATGAAAACTGGTATAATAGGTTGCAGACTTGTCGACTTTTTAGTCAATCGTTGTAAGAGCTCAGTTGGTAGAGTGGTGAACTGTAGTGGTATATATTTTCAGTAATCCATAGGTCGCTGGTTCAAATCCGGCTGGGAGGATTTTTTTTAGAAGAGTATTATTTTTAGCTCATATTACAATAGTATCGAATTTAAATATATGTACATTTTTATCTTATTCTGTAAAATATTAAAACTAAAAAATAAATAATGGTTTTAAAAAACTAAAACAACACGCTTTATTAGAAAACTGAACTAAAAAATGAAAAATAATTTTAATTTCCAACATGCTTGTGGGTGCTTTTTATGGTTTTTACATTTTCTTCCTAGAGACTTTACTTTTACCAATACCTGTTTATTATCAAATATATTAATTGATATAGAACACCCCATGCTTTTGATGATAAAATTATTTTCTTTTTGTTGATAACTCTAGTTTTATTCTATATGTGTTGGAGATGATTTTTTTTTTTTACCACTTTAATTTTATTCCAAGCATGTTGGAAATTAAAATTATTTTTCATTTTTTAGTTCAATTTTCTAATAGAGCATGTTGTTTTAGTGTTTTAAAACTATTATTTATTTGATATCCTGATGATCCTGGCCAAGATGTTAGAAAAAAATTAATGAAATTATTGTATTGTCACGGGTCCTTTACAAGTATACAATGTTTCAAGTCGATCCAATGTTTTGAAGTGGGTGAAAATTGTGTTGAAAGATTCCGTTACATAGATACACAGACACTTTTTTTTATGTCCTGATGATCCTGGCCAGGATCTTAGAAAAAATTTATGAAATTATTGTATTGTCATTGGTTCTATACAAGTATACAATGTTTCAAGTCAATCCAATGTTTCGAAGTGGGTGAAAATTGTGTTGAAAGATTCCGTTACATAGATGGACAGATACAGGTCAAGGTAATATAAAATGTGTAAAAAGGGTTGTACTCTGTACTGCTCTTTGAGGAATACCTATTTTTATATTTTTATATTATTCTTTCAGTGAGAAATGTTAAATCAATAATAAAAAGATCAATGCCTATTTTTATTTGCCAGAAATTTGATATACCACCATCAGAAATGCTGGAAAAAGAATTGCATTTTCAAGTTTAACATATTATTGCAAAGGCCTATTTTCATGAGCTTTTTGAGTAGTTTGTATCTTCATACTGAACTCTCTCTCTCTCTCTCTCTCTCTCTCTCTTTTTTTTTTTTTTTTTTTTTTTTTCACCAAATCAGTGAATGCAGTTAAAGTTCTGCTTTCTGTTAAAGCCACCTTTGAAATCTTGAGAAAGTTGAATCTTATTTTATTTTATATACAAGAGCTGTATGAATCATGTGTGTGCTGGTGTTAATTGGTTATTAGTTCCTAAAAACTAGTTTAACTTTCAATACTTGTAAAATTAATTTTAAAGCACTGTTGAGGTTATGTAATAAAATATTAAAAAAATAAAATTAGTATCTGATAAATCAGTTGTCCTCAACAAAAAAAAAGTATTTAGTAAATATTTTAGTTGAGGATCGTTGATTTATCAGATACTAATTTTATTTTTTTAACATTCAATTTAATCTTGCTGAAGACATTTGTTTTGCTGTTTTGCAATGAAACTTGTTAGGGAAAATAGTTTGTAATTTTTTTATAGTTACATCTAATACTACTACAACTACAATATAACTTTGACTACATAACTTAATGTTTACAGCTCCACAGGTACAGCTGATGAGTGCTGAAGATTTGGTTTCATCTCGATGGCTCAACTCCAGTGATGCTGCCAAGACTTAAATGCAGAAATTGCAAGATATTTAGTGAGTAATAAAATATAAAAAGAAATTCTTTAGTATACATTTCTTGTGAATTCTAAGAACTAGAACCTAAGGTTTTAGAATTAAAAATTGTCAAAAGAATTGTTCGGTTTTTGAAAATATGTTTTAAAGGTTTCATAAGAAGGTTGATTTAATGAAGTGGCAGAAGAAGTTGTTAGACACTGGCCCTCCACCTTTGGATTCTAAATTTGCTTGTTGGTCACTTCATTTGGGGTTTGCGGTGGACAAATTTGTGACAGGGAAGATTTTTTTGAGGTTTCTCCAGTTATTCTTTGCCAAAAATTTGATTTGACTCTTTCTCCATACCTCTTGTATATCATTTTGTGCTCCTGTGATGGTGGTATGACAGACCTGGTACAGCATTGTTGTATTTTGCAGACATTTAAAAATGAGGCTTAATTTCATCTCTCAACCTGGCATTATGCTGGACATGAGTACAGACGATATTTATAATGTTAAAAATAATAAACTTGAGTAATTTATGAAACTTATTACTTGAAAAAGTTTAGAAGTAAAGAAAAAATTACTTCCACTTTTTCTACTACTACTATTACTTTCACTTTTACATTTTAAGCCAAGCTTGTACCATTGAATAGTTACCCTGAAAACAGTCTCCAAAAATCTCCAAGCACGACAGGCCTAGAAGGCCCATGGCCTACCATCCGGCTGCTGGCTTCACATCCACATGTGTTAATCACAGAGGTAGACTATCATCGAGCCAGTTTAGGAGTGACATGTGGTCAGCATGTCGATCCCCAGCTGTTATAGCCGATCTTCTCAACCTGGAGTTGCTACTTATTGTAGCTACCCAAATGCCTCACGATACTGGGTGGGCATTGGTCCCATACTGGCCAATATTGTATTAGAAAATTTCTTGCCCCATGGGGACTTGAACCAGTGCAAGTTCCATAGCTCTGCGCCAAGGCCACTTGCCTTAACCACTCGGCTATGGTGCAGGACTGAAAAGAGATCTAACCCACAAAAATTCAAAAGTAGAGTTTTCAGTGGATTGGTGATCTATCCGGATAATATCATGGCATGGTGCATGTAAAGCTATCCTTACTCACTTCCAGACTTGTTTTATTTACTTTTAAGAATTAGCATTTAAGCGAAAGTGTTCTACGTGTAACAAAATGGCAGAAGAAGTTAGTCAAGTCATGAGTAGATATGTTTTCGGGGAACTGTTCAATTATCTTTCTATATAAGTATAAGGCCTAATGACATATTAAAATGTCAAGGCTAGATTTTCAGTCCATTTCTTCGGACAGTGCAAAGGTCTCTTCCTATGTGGACATAGTGAAACATGACTTTTGGTATTCTATTCTTGGACATACAAGTACATTATACATGGATTTCCAATTGTACAAGTAATTGTTTATAAAATTGAGATCCCATTGGGAATAACCTGCTGTTGATCTCGTGAACTTGATGATTGTGATTCAATTAAAGTCCTTATTTCTCATTGTCCATGCCTCTCTTCCATAACACAGTACTGGTCTTTGGTAATATTTTATATAGGCATGTTCCTTTGTACTATAGAAGTTTTTTTTTTTTCATAATTTTGTTAATTATTCCCATTGTTTTATTGCACATATGGATTTTATCAGTGGTATCTAATTCATAAAAAGACAATTTGTACCCTTGCTAAGAAAAATCATTTACTCTTTCACATAATTTATTTTTTAAACATATTTTACTTAAAATAGAGTATTTCGCATGTTTTTATGAGCTAAGTCCCATAGTCTGCAATGGTCAGGACATGCAGCACAAATTGGGAATGAAAGATGGACATAGAAGCTTCTTGTAGGAAAACCATTGTCATTATTATTATTGTTATTGTCATTATCATTATTATAATTTTTATTATTACACTATGTCTACAGTTCCATGACTACAGTTGGTGACTGCTGCAGATTTGATTTCTCTATGGCTCAATCCCACCGATGCTGCCAGAATGATGTTGAAAAGACTTGATTGAAAGATATTTTGGTGAGTAATTTTGAAAATCTCTTTATTAAATATCTTGGAATTTCTATGACTAGAAACTTGGTTTCAGGATTAAAAATTGTCAAAATAAAATTGATTTTTTGGAAAGGTATTTTAAAGCTAAAATGATTTTCAAAAATCATTAATAAAATTGGATCTGAAATAACAAACTGAATAAGTAATTTATAGTTGAATTGAAAATGTGCACCTTACCTCAAATTTTGTTTTCTAGCCTGAAACATGTTTTTTGGTGAATATCTTTGTCATTCTCAACTAGAAACTCTTGTGTCGACTGTTGGAGGATTTTTATATTATTTCCCTCCGATGGTGGACAGACAAACTGCATAATTTAATCCCTTTTCCTGGTAATTTCAAAATTAATTATTTTGTCTAAATTTTTCCATGCTGCAAGTTAACAGTTTTGTCTCATCTCAAATTCTATGATTTTTGGACCGCATATGAGCAGTTCCAGATGAGAAAACAAAATATCAGGCGAAATGTATGTTTTAAATTAAATCTCCTAATAAATTACATCATGGTTTTAGTTGTGGGGAATGTAGTGGAAGTGTCTACTTCTTGTAATTTTTAGAAAATCAGCAAACAAATTATTACAACTATTAAAAGTCTTCTTAATTAACTGTCGGAACAATGGTTCATAGCCTTTGACACTGTTGGGAATTATGGTTGGTTGGTTGGTTGGTTGGTATCTAATGTCAAGCACTTGATAATGAAATCATTAGCTCTCTTGCACTCCAGTATTTAGCAGAAAGGCTGGTCTCTTCTACAAAAGCTGGACAACAGAGGAAATGGTTTCTTTCCATATCTTCATTTAAATTGCAAAAAGGGCATTTAGGTGAATCTGTTATGCCAAGTCTGTGTAGGTGTTTATTGAGGCAGTCATGTCCGGTTAGCAGTCTGAATATTGCAACTGCAGATTTTCTTTGTAATGTCATAAGCTTGTAGATTTTCCCATTCCTTTCCAGATGTTTTGGTGGTGTATTGATATATTTAATTGAGATAATTCTTTTGATAGAGTGAAATGAAACTGGAGTAGATGTTGGGTTAGAAACAATTAATTTTGCTACCCTTCTTGGCCAGAAATCTGCTATTTCATTGCCTGTCACTCCACAATGGGCCAGAATCCATTGAAGTACAACTTTTATATGTATACGTGATAACTGTTTTACTATTTTGTGACATTCGACAATTTTGATGCTTTCGGGTGTTGTGTTTCGTGTTATAGCAAGAATGGCTGCTTTGGAGTCACATAGAATTACATCTTTTGTAAATTTTTGGATGTGATATAAAAGATTTTGTAAACTAAGAAAATTGCTAGAATTTTGCCATTAAAGTTTGTTGAATTTGTGTTTAGTTTATGATAAAAGGAAAAAAGTGGGCATACTGCACCAGCACCAATTCCACCCTCATTTGGTAGGCTGGAGCCATCTGCAAAAATGTGTGTCCATTCAGGAGCAGGGTATCTTAAATGTATTATTTCCAGTGACATTTGTTTTAAGATATGTGGGGGAGTTTCAGACTTCTTGATGTCTTCTGTTAAATGAAGTTTATATTGAATTTCCGAAAATTGTAGAGGGTTGTTTCTCATCTGCATATTTTCTTTTGAATATGGAAGTTGCAATTTCTGTTTGATTTCTTGTACTGTGCTTAAGAAGCTTTGCTGAAAATTTACACATACTTGTAGTTATTATGGGGTAGCCTTAAAACAATTTTCATACTGTGTGATTGCTGTTTTCTCAATTTCAAATGCTATGTTTGGGTTATTTATTAAAAAATTGTTGGGATTATACAAATAAGAAAAACAAATTATGTGATTGGTGGACTAGGTGCCTCAGTTAGAAAGAGCACTAGTGTATAGAACTAGATATCTTGGGTTCAAACTGCAGTGTAGTCATGAATTTTTATATTCAAAACAATTTATTATTATCAAAATGTAAATAATGACTTTGAGGAATATATTGTAAAAATCATAAATGTGGACAAGCTGAAGATAAAATAGAGAATTGTTTTGAAACATGTCCTAAAATAACTGAACTTATATGAGGTACTAACTAAATAAATCACATACTGTGATAAATAATCTGGTGTTACACTTATCCTCATCTAAACTTACCTAAATAAATCACTCATTCCTGAAAACTAATCTGATGTACATTAATCTGCCCTCATTTTTACCTAATGAAATAAATCACACATTCCTGTAAATTATTCTGGTGTACACTTATAGTCATCTAAACCTACCTAAATAAATCACACACTCCTGTAAACTAATCTCCATCCATCCATCCATCCATCCATAGTAATTCTGCCCGAAGGCAGGTCCTTCACTGCAATCATAGCTTTTCATGCTATGCTTGCAGCTTTACTAGAGAATTGTAGGGGTGGTAGCTTCCCGTTGCTTTCCACACCCGTGAAAGATGATAATGGTGATGATGATGATGATGATGGCCATATGATTTTGGGGACCTTTTGTCTCACAGGTGAGGAAAAACCCCGACAAAACCTCACCCAGAAAAACTGCCCCAACCAGGGATTGGACCCGGGTCTGCTGTGTGACAAGGCAGCACGCTACCTCGAGACCACAGCAATGGACTAAACTAATCTGATGTACCTAACAAAATAAATCACACACTCCATTAAATTAAATGTGATGTGTAATAACTACCTAACTTACCCTCATATAAACCTAATGAAATAAATCACACACTTTTATAAACTAGATTCTAACTTCATGCATTGCATTCTATTAGACCTTACGTATTCATGCTCAAATATAAGTACATTGTTCAGCATTGCATTGAAGCTATCAGTTCAGTGTAATATGTAGTAATAGTAAAGAAATGGAGGCAGAATTGTTATTTTTCAGGTTTATTACTGCATGGACTGCAATTTTTTTGTAATATATTTTATTGCTGGTCCTGAGGTAAAATGTTGCCTTATCATGCAGTGGGCCCGACCGAGTTGATCCTCGGTGAGGACAAGTTTCCTGGATGAGGTTTTTCATCGCCTGTAAGACAAATATCAGGAAAATTTAAGGCCTAAATGGTCTCCGAACACCATCTAGCCATCATTATTATATTTGATTCATTCTGGTCCCGAGAGTCATGGGTTCAAACCTGGCCAGGGTCGATGGAAAAATCCAAGGAGCAAGTCCTCCAGGAGGGACTTTAAGCTGTGGGTCCTGAAGATTTTCAGGCTCGTGAAAGATCCTTAAGTCTGAAGGAAAGGCCTCTAAGCTAAATTTACCGAATTTTCCTGTCCTAGTACGTGCTGATTGTCCAGAAAAGTGGGAGCCTTTAACCTCCTACTACCCCAAGGGCCTCCTGAGGCCTGTAATGGGATTAAAAGAAAAGAAAAGAACTACCTTGGTTTCTAAGATTCAGTATGAGAAGGAATGCTGACCACGGACCACTCAAATGACATCTACAAGGAAACTAAATTAGTATGGTTCAAATTCTTCCCTGTAGGGGGAGAGTGCCTAAATCTCTGTTAAGGGAAACATGGGCTTACAAGATACAAGAAGATTAAGTTTAGATTAAGACCTCTCCTGGTGCATCATTTCCATCATTGCCATCTTTCATATCATCAGAGCAGCATAACCCTACCTTTCAGGCCCCCAAACCTCAGAAGTGGGTTACAAGTATAACATGTTAGGGATTTAAAAAGAGTCTAAACTTGATTTTAAAACAGAAATTATATAGAAGAAGAAAAAGAATATGAAGTGAAGTCATAACATTTTACCTAAATAAATAAATAAATAATGCCACATAGTGTTAATTCCTAAAAAAAAGTCAATAATAATAGAAATTTGGATGTCCACTTTTTGCATTGTAACTGTTTAAATAAAAACCTCATAGTAATTGATGGTAAAGAGAAAAAATTTTTGCCTGAACCGAGAATTGAACCCCGAACTTTCAGCTTTCCATGCTGATGATTTGACCACTGAGCTAATCCAGGCTACATTCCCATCCAAGCATAAATCATTCCTTTACCTTAACTCTGTTGGTCCCACATTCAATGCAATGAATCATCATGCTCAAATACACAATGAATGGCTTGTACATTAAGAAGACATGAAGGGACTCCACATAGCTATAGCATCCATCCATCCATCCATCCATAGTAATTCTGCCCAAAGGCAGGTCCTTCACTGCAATCATACCATTTTCATGCTATGCTTGCAGCTTCACTAGGGAATTGTAGGTGTGGTAGCTTCCTGTTGCTTTCCACACTGGTGAAGGAGGATGATGATGATGATAAGGATGATAGTGGCCATATGATTTCGGGGACCGTTTGGGCCTGAAAGTTTTCCTGACATTTGTCTTACAGGTGAGGAAAAATCCCGATAAAAACCTCACCCAGAAAAACTGCCCCGACCGGGGATTGAACCTGGGCCTGCTGCGTGAGAAGGCAGCATGCTACCTCAAGACCACAGCGGTGGACTCCTATAGCATTCAAAGTTAAAATTGGGAAATCCTATAGCATTGTTTATTAAATTAATATTAAGAAGCTAATGGTGTTACTATAATTGAAATAAGTAAATTAATTGACAATTTTATTATTAATTTAACACTTCTCATTGAAGGATAAATTATATTTGAAGAGAAAAATTTTTGCCTAGACTGGGACCCTTGGCTTTCCAGGCCAAGTGCTCTACCAACTGAGCTATGGAGGCGAGTTACGATCTAGACGCAAATTTTTCTCTTATGTACGTTGTAATTCCCTAACGCCAAATGCTTGAAACCTTAGCTTCTATCTTTGCAAGTGTTAAATTAATAATAAAATCGTCAATAGAAGCCCTACTGGCTATAAAGTAGTGTTAAATTCCCAATAAATGTCTTCTTAACTAAGAAGCTGCCATTTGCAAAGATAGAAGCTATGGTTTCAAGCATTTGGCGTTAGGGAATTACAACGTACATAAGAGAAAAATTTGCATCTAGATCGTAACTCGCCTCGGTAGCTCAGTTGGTAGAGCACTTGGCCTGGAAAGCCAAGGGTCCCGGGTTCGAGTCCCGGTCTAGGCGAAAATTTTTCTCTTCAAATATAAGTAAATTAATGTACACAACTAAATTATTGTAATAAATGGTAAAGAGTTGCTCAGTGGTCAGAGCATCAGCATGATAAGCTGAAGATTCGGGGTTCGATTCCCGGTTCAGTAAAAAAAAATGTTTTCTCTTTATGATTGATTACAATAATTTAGTTGTGTACATTGATTTACTTATTTCTTAATATTAATTTAATAGAACCTCATAGTGTTACTTCCTAACAATTACTTCTACTACTATTACATAACTGACATCAAGTGCCGATTGTCTAGAAAAAGTGGGAGCCTTAACCTCCTACTACCCCAAAGGCCTCCTGAGGCCTGTTGTGGGATCACTTTACCTTTACTATTACATAACTATGACAATGTAACTTTATGTCTACTGCTCACAGGTACAGTTGGTGTTCAACTCTAGTGATGCCACTACAATTGCTAGAAATACTTGGATGAAGAAATTGGAATATATTTCAGTGAGTAATTGAAAAATTTTTCTAGTAAATGTCTTTGAAATTCTATGAAATTAAACAAATTTTTAGGATAAAAAATTGCCAAAAAAGTTGCAATTTTTTCAAAGATTAAAAAAATGTCCTAAGGAGATGTTACAAATAATTCATGTAACTTATTGCTTGAAAACAGTTATGAAGTAAACAAAATGATTTTCACTTTTGTTACTATTTGTAATATATAATATCTATTTTTTTTTATTATAACTATGACTACATAATTCAAAGTTAAAATTGGGAAACACATTATGAGGTTCTTAATAAATAAATTAATGAGTCATTTTAACATCTTACCTCATATTTCATGTTTTTCAAACACGGTAAGTATAGTTTTCTTCAAATGATCTTGTCGTTCATTTTCAACTGCCATTATGACTACCGGATATTTGTTGGAATCTCCCTCTATAACGTTGCCATCTGGTGTTGATTTGACGAACTTTGAGATATCGTTGCCATCTGGTGTTGATTCGATGAACTTGAGATGAGGTCACGTTCATCTGGAATGTCGAAATTCATAGATTTAAATGTGTTCTTCTGTATAAATATTTTTCTCCCAAACTGTCAAATCCAAAGGTTTTTCCAAATGTTTTAGAAGTTTAGCTTCTTTTTCAATTCGGCGGTTGAAAATGAATGACAAGATCATTTGAAAACTATAGTTACCGTGTTTGAAAAACATGAAATATGAGGTAAGATGTTAAAATGACTCATTAATTTATGACTACATAAACTTAATTTAACACTTCTCACTGAAGGATAAATTATATTTGGAGAAAAATTTTTGCCTAGGCCGGGACTCGAACCCGGGACTTTGGCTTTCCGGGCCAAATGCTTTACCAACTGTTTCAAAGCATTTGGCATGAGGGAATTACAACATATAAAGAGAAAAATTTGCATCTAGATTGCAACTCACCTCGGTAGCTCAGTTGGTAGAGCATTTGGCCTGGAAAGTCAAAGGTCCCGGGTTCGAGTCTCGGTCTAGATGAAAATTTTTCTCTTCAAATATAAATACATAACTTTCCCTGTGAAAGTTAAATACATAACTTAATTAAAAATTCATCGGAGAACATATTGTTTAAGCAACTCACCTCATAGGATTCATGCTTCCATGATATCACGATTTCAAACATAGTCATGTTCATCATCAGCCAGAGTGAGTTGTTTAAACAATATGTTCTCCGATGAATTTTAATGATTATACCTCATAATGTTTACTTCCCAACATTATTAATATACATAACTTAATGTCTACAGCTCCATGGTCCATGTGGTGATTGCTGCACATTTGATTTCACCTGTATGGCTCAACTACAGTGATAATGCTACAACTTCCCTGGAAAGACATGAGTGCAGAGATTGGAAGATATTTTGGTAATTGAAAATTTTCTTTAGTACATATTTTCAGTATTCTATTCGAAATCATTATTAGAATTCTGTCTTCTCCCATTTTTTTTAACATGTTCAAACCAACAATATTTTTGGTCAATTATTTCAAGAATATTATTATGTTATATATTTTTGGTCTGGACATCTTACCTCAATATTAAAAAAAGAAAAAATAAATAAATAAATAAATTTTTAAAATTTTGGATGAGCTTCTTTTCATCAGCTTTTAAATAGACGTCAAATATTTAAATGTGTTGACTTTGTGAATTTCTTTTTGTTGATGTTATTTTTTTATTCAATGCCCCAGGTTGTCATTTTGACATTTCTGGTGTTCTCTCCTGGCATTGGTGTAATTGTAACCAACTTCTGAAGTTGGGAGTAATGTTGCCCTGATGATATGATGGATGATAAATGATAAAGACACCAGGAGAGTTCTTAACCTAAATTCCAGACCATGGGCAACCATAGGAATGATTCCCTTTAAGGAAAAATCCCTATGGTATCACCGGGAATTGAACCCACACCTCATGAACAGTAGTTGGAAATGCTGACCACTAGTCCATGAGGCTGGTCTCATCATCATTATTATTATTATTATTATTATTATTATTATTATTTATTATTATTATTAATTATTTTATTATTATTATTATTATTTATTATTATTATTATTAGTATTATTATTATTATTATTAACAACAACCACCAAAACAACAACAACAACACAACAACAACAACAACAACAACAACAACAACAACAACAACAACAACAACAACAACAACAACAACAACAACAACAACAACAACAACAACAACAACAACAACAACAACAACAACAACAACAACAACAAACAACAACAACCACAACAACAACAACACAACAACAACAACACAACCAACAACAACAACAACACACAACACAACAACACCAACAACAACAACACAACAACAACAACACACCAACAACACACACAACAACACAACACAACAAACACAACACAACAACAACAACAACAACAACAACAACAACAACAACAACAACAACAACAATAACCTGCCACCTTTCATGCGTAGACGAAGATTATCATCATACTCCATCCATCCATCATCATCATCCATCCATCCATCCATCCATCCAACGATCATCATCCATTGATCATTATCACCCATCCATCATCATCACCCATCAATCATCACCCATCCATCATTACTGCCCATCCATCATTATCACCCATCCATCATTATCACCCATCCATCATTACCACCATCCATCATCACCACCATCCATCATCATCACCCACCATCATCAATCCAACCACATCCATCCATCCATCCATCATTACCACCCCATCATTATCCACCCATCCATCATATCACCCATCCATCATCATCACCCATCCATCTCATCACCCTCCAGCATCACACCACCCCTTCAATCATTACAACCCATCCACCTCATTACCAACCCATCCATCATCATCACCCATCCATCATTACCACCCATCCATCATTATCATCCATCCATCATTATCACCCATCCATCATTACCACCCATTCCATCATTACATCACACCCATCCATCATTACCACCCAATCCATCATTACCACCAATCCATCATTATCACCCATCCATCATTATCACCCATCCATCATTACCACCAATCCATCATTATCACCCATCCATCATTACCACCCATCCATCATTACCACCAATCCATCATTATCACCCATCCATCATTATCACCCATCCATCATTACCACCCAACCATCATTACCACCAATCCATCATTATCACCCATCCATCATTATCACCATCCATCATCATCACCCATCCATCACCACCCATCCATCATTATCACCCATCCATCCATCATTACTACCCATCCATCATTATCACCCATCCATCATTATCACCATCCATCATCATCACCCATCCATCACCACCCATCCATCATTACCACCAATCCATCATTACCACCCATCCATCATTACCACCAATCCATCATTATCACCCATCCATCATTACCACCCATCCATCATCATCACCCATCCATCATCATAACCCATCCATCATCATCACCCAACCATCATCATCACCCATCCATCATCATCACCCATCCATCATCATCACCCATCCATCATCACCACCCATCCATCATTATCACCCATCCATCATTATCACGACCTATCCATCATTATCACGACCTATCCATCATTATCACGACCTATCCATCATTTCACGACCTATCCATCATTATCACCTATCCATCATTATCACCTATCCATCATTACCACCTATCCATCATCACCACCTATCCATCATTATCACCCACCCATCCATCATATCACCAATCCATCATCACCACCTATCCATCATTAGCACCAATCCATCATTACCACCCACCCATCATTATCACCAATCCATCATTACCACCCACCCATCATTATCACCAATCCACCATCACCACCCATCCATCATTATCACCCATCCATCATTACCACCAATCCATCATTACCACCAATCCATCATTATCGCACATCCATCATTATCGCACATCCATCATTATCGCACATCCATCATTGTCGCACATCCATCATTGTCGCACATCCATCATTGTCGCACATCCATCATTGTCGCACATCCATCATTGTCGCACATCCATCATTGTCGCACATCCATCATTGTCGCACATCCATCATTGTCGCCCATCCATCATTGTCGCCCATCCATCATTGTCGCCCATCCATCATTGTCGCCCATCCATCATTGTCGCACATCCATCATTGTCGCCGCCCATCCATCATTGTCGCCGCCCATCCATCATTGTCGCCGCCCATCCATCATTGTCGCCGCCCATCCATCATTGTCGCCGCCCATCCATCATTGTCGCCGCCCATCCATCATTGTCGCCGCCATCCATCATTGTCGCCGCCCATCCATCATTGTCGCCGCCCATCCATCATTGTCGCCGCCCATCCATCATTGTCGCCCCGCCCATCCATCATTGTCGCCGCCCATCCATCATTGTCGCCGCCCATCCATCATTGTCGCCGCCCATCCATCATTGTCGCCGCCCATCCATCATTGTCGCCGCCCATCCATCATTGTCGCCGCCCATCCATCATTGTCGCCGCCCATCCATCATTGTCGCCCCCCATCCATCATTGTCGCCCCCCATCCATCATTGTCGCCGCCCATCCATCATCGTCGCCGCCCATCCATCATCGTCGCCGCCCATCCATCATCGTCGCCGCCCATCCATCATCTCGCCGCCCATCCATCATCTCGTCGCCGCCCATCCATCATCGTCGCCGCCCATCCATCATCGTCGCCGCCCATCCATCATCGTCGCCGCCCATCCATCATCGTCGCCGCCCATCCATCATCGTCGCCGCCCATCCATCATCGTCGCCGCCCATCCATCATCGCCGCCGCCCATCCATCATCGCCGCCGCCCATCCATCATCGCCGCCGCCCATCCATCATCGCCGCCGCCCATCCATCATCGCCGCCGCCCATCCATCATCGCCGCCGCCCATCCATCATCACGCCACCGCCATCCATCATCGCCACCGCCCATCCATCATCGCCACCGCCCATCCATCATCGCCACCGCCCATCCATCATCGCCACCGCCCATCCATCATCGCCACCACCCATCCATCATCGCCACCACCCATCCATCATCGCCACCACCCATCCATCATCGCCACCACCCATCCATCATCGCCACCACCCATCCATCATCGCCACCACCCATCCATCATCGCCACCACCCATCCATCATCGCCACCACCCATCCATCATCGCCACCACCCATCCATCATCATCACCACCACCCATCCATCATCACCACCCATCCATCATCATCGCCCATCTATCATTATTGCCGATCCATTATCACCCATCCATCCATCTATCATCCATCATCCATATATGCATGATCATACATCCATCATCCATACAGCATTTTCACCCATCCATTATCCATACATGCATTATCACCCATCCATCATCATACATGCATCATCATCCATCCATCCATCCATTCATCTTTATCATACATCCATCATCCATACATGCATCATCACCTATCCATCATTATCACCCATCCATTGTCATCCATCCATCATCCATACATGTGTCATCACCTATCCATCATTATTACCTATCCATTGTCATCCATCATATATTCATCATCCATACATGCATCATCACCCATCCATCATTACCACCCATCCATCATTGTCACCATTCATCATTATCACCAATCCATCATCACCACCTATCCATCATTATCACCCATCCATCATTACCACCCATCCATCATTATCACCAATCCATCATCACCACCCATCCATCATCACCACCCATCCATCATCATCACCATCCATCATTACTACCCATCCATCATTATCACCCATCCATCATTACCACCCATCCATCATTATCACCCATCCGTCATTATCACCAATCCATCATCACCCATCCATCATCATCACCCATCCATCATCATCACCCATCCATCATCACCATCCATCATTACTACCCATCCATCATTACCACCCATCCATCATTATCACCCATCCATCATCATCACCCATCCATCATCATCACCATCCATCATTACTACCCATCCATTATCACCCATCCATCCATCCATCTATCATCCATCATCCATATATGCATGATCATACATCCATCATCCATACAGCATTTTCACCCATCCATTATCCATACATGCATCATCATCCATCCATTCATCTTTATCATCCATCCATCATCCATACATGCATCATCACCTATCCATCATTATCATCCATCCATAATCCGTACATGCGTCATCACCTATCCATCATTATTACCTATCCATTGTCATCCATCATATATTCATCATCCATACATGCATCATCACCCATCCATCATTATCACCCATTCATACATGCATCATCATACATCCATACATGCATCATAATCCATACATGCATCATCATCCATCCATCATTATCACCCATCCATTGACACACATCCATCATCCATACATGCATTATCACCCATCCATTCATCATCATACATCCATCCTGCATCATCACCCATCCATGATTATCAGCTATCCATCATTATCACCATACCATTGTCATACATCCATCCATTATCATTCATCCATCCATCAATCATCAGCATGTTCATCATCAATATTATTATTTTTATTATTATTATTATCATCATCATTATTGTTATCAATTTAACAATGTTTACAGAACTGTGACTGGTTGATGACTACTGGAGATTTAGTTTTGTCTCTTAAACCCAGATTCCAGTGATGCTCCGAAAAGAATGATGGATAAACTTCAATGCAGAAGTGGAAAATATTTTGGTGAGTAATTGGAAATAGTATTTGTAGTTAATGACGACATTTTGTCTGTACATTCTTGCTCTTATGGTTGTTTTTGTTGAACATATGTTTGAAGGCTGCTGAGCCCCATTGTCATGATATAATTATTAAACGAACCTCTTAATGTTACTTCCTATTGTATTTAGAAAAAAATTCTTTATTACTTATCTTGGGAATAGTTGTAGAATTAAGAATTATTTTTTAAAAAATATTTTTTTTTTGTAAGACTTTTTAAAAATAATATTTTTTAAGGAAGTTGATTCTATGAAGGTAAAACAGAAATTGTTAATTGAATTAGAAAATCTTAAAAGAAAGAACTCATAAGTAATTCATGAAACTTATATTGTAAAACAATCCATCCATAGTAATTCTGCCCGAAGGGAGGTCCTTCACTGCAATCATAGCATTTTCATGCTAAACTTGCAGCTTTACTAGGGAATTGTAGGTCTGGTAGCTTCCTGTTGCTTTCCACACCTGTGAAAGATGATGATGATAATGATAAGGATGATGGTGATTACGGCCATATGATTTCAGGGACTGTTTGGGCATTAAAGTTTTCCTGACATTTGTCTGTGAGGAAAAACCCCGATAAAAACCTCACCCAGAAAAACTGCCCTGACTGGGGATTGAACCCGGGCCTGCTGCGTGACAAGGCAGGACGCTACCTCGAGACCACAGTGGTGGACTTTAAAACAATAAGAAATGAAAGATAATTACTTCTAATAACTCATAAATAATAATGGCTTTAAAACAGCAGTTGCGTGGATCACTAAGTATGAGGTGAGATTTAAAAACTCTTTTTATTTTTTTTCTTATATTTGAAAAGAAAAGTTACATGCTCAAACTGGGGTAAGAACCCAGGACCTTTGACTTTTTAGGCCAATGCTCTAGTGCTGAGCTAGTGGGCACTTGAATCTAAACGCAAATTTTTCTCTTATACATTGTTAATTCTTGATTGTTGTATGCTAAGAGCCTTTGCTCTATCACAGGAATGGCGGGTTCTTTTTTAAGATGACATTTATTGGGAATTTAAACACTGCTTATAAAACCAGCAGTGCTACTTTTGATGATTTTATTTTAATTTCACACTTCTCATTGAAGGACAATTATATTTGAAGAGAAAACTTATATGCTCAGACTGGGCTATGAACCCAGGACCTTTGGATTTCTAGGCCATTGCTCTACCACTGAGCTATCTGTCTCTTGCCATATTCAAATTAGTCACTTTTATTTTCCTTAGATCGTTCATTGTGTCATCCTCCCATGTGATCTTTGGTCTTTCCTACAGGTCTGCCTCCTATAGGTTTCCATTTGTAGTCTTTTGAGCAGTCTGTATTCATCCATTCTTATCAAATGTCCAAGCCAACCAATTCCGAGAGATCTTTAATGGTTTACTATGTTCTGATTGATATCGACTCCTACTCCATGTTTTTGTGGTCTAAGAACTTACAGAAAGACCACCAAAAGATGGAGTAGGAGTTGACAACTGTAAAATCAGTGGTCTGGACAAGCCGAAGATAGAACAGATTTGCTTTGAAACATGTTGTAAAAAACAATTCAATTTTTAGAGGGCAAGAGGTTGCAAACTCACCCTATTTATTAATAAGAACTTCAATTGATGTTTTGTTATTAATTTAACATTTCTCTCTGAAGGATGGATTATTATATAATTATTATTGTTAGTTCCTGTTATAATTTTATAATATATAATTAAATTTCTACTTTTTAAGCACGATAGTTCAGGAACAACTTGACTGTAGGGCATATAGAAGCACAATTATTGTGAAAGAGCATCATGATCTAATGTGGAACATACAGTACATTCAGTATTCAGAAGTGTGCCCACTTTCATTTTTGATAGGTGTACAGGAAATCTTTGTCGAGAACTTTTCTAGTACTAATTGGTAGAAAAAGTGACTTGTGAAGTATTATACCATAGTTTTATGGAATATTCTCCAGAAATCACGAAATGAAATTAAATAAATTTTAAAGTAGCAAACTTAAATTAATTCATGGAAATTATTACTTGAAATAAGTTATAAAGTAGAGGAAATTACTTTCATTTCTACTACAATTATATAACTATAACCACATAACTTGATGTCTACAGGTCGATGTCACAGTTGGTAACTTCTGGAGATTTGGTTTCATTCCCTCGACTCAAGTCCAGTGATGGAACGAGGAAGATGTTGGAAAGACTCTAATGCAGAAATTGGAAGATATTTTGGTGAGTAATTGGAAAAAAATTTCTTTAGTTGCTATCTTAGAAATTCTATGAACTGGAGTGTACAGTTTTAGAAAATGCATTTTTAAAGATGTTCATATGGAAGTTAATCTGTGAAGAGAAGGCAGAAATCATTAATCAAATTAGATATCTTAAAAGTTAATGAATTAATGAGTTTCTCTCTCTCTCCCTCCCTCCCTCCCTCCCTCTTTTTTTGGAAGTGCAGTTTTCAAGAGAACATCTCTCTCATTTTCAACTTTCATTATGACTACTGGATTTTCGTTGGAATCTCTATGTATAACGTTGCCATCTGGTGTTAATTGATTAGCTTGGAGATCAGTTCCTGTTCATCAGGAATTTTGAAATTCATGGATGTAAATCTGTTCTTCTGAATATATATATATATTTTTTTTTGTTTTTTTTTTTTTTTCCATATTTAACTATGAATATCTTATAGTTGTCAAGTGGCAGTAGATATATTCCATCATGATTGGCCACAGGTATTAGGCATTCTGACCTGTTCTGTGTGAAAGGTAGTTGTCCACGCCATCTCTTCAATGGTCGGGCTATATTTCTTTTTTTCCTTTCGGTTTATATTGTATAACAGCTTTTGATATCCTCAAGTCTGGCATTTGTTGCCTGTGATCTCCTCAGTTTGTTCTATATTTTTAACTATAGATGTAATTGATTCTAAATTGAATTGTTTGAAGCAGTCAGCCATGAATGTCTGAGTAGTTTATTAAATTTGATGTCCCCTGGCTGCATTACAGGCACCATGCAGGGTAAAGGATAGTGATTGGGCTACTATATTTAAGCTTCTATCCCAGCTCCTCTGTGTACAAACCCCCGATGAGAGGGTTGCTGCTTGCACCCCTTGAACCTTTAATGATCACATTGTCCCATATGGTCTCTTAGATGATTGCAATTTTTTTTCTTGTTTCTCTGGGAAAGGGTTTCCTTATACTCTGAGAGGGATGAAATATGGTAAGATATGAGTAGGACATAACCAAGGATAGGTTAAGGAAGTTTCAGAGCTCCTGAATTCCACTTTGAGCCTCTATGGGTTTGGTAGATGGTGTAGATGATAAAAGGAAAATTCTCTTCCCCCCTCGTAATTTTTTTAAACAGATTTTGAAATTTAACTTTTACAAGAATTAATCACTATTGATATATCATATATTGAGACTGTTATGGTCTCAAAATTGTGATCTACTTAGAAGGTTTATATGAGGAGAGGTAAAGAATATTTGATTTTATCATAGGTTTTGAAATATTTCTCTAGTTAGATAGTCCTTTATTTTGAGTCACTGCTAGTGCCCCTTTCTTTTTTTTATATATATTTATATAAGTTCATTCCCTTTTTGACAGTTAGTTGATCATTCCACAGTTGTTTAGGTATATTTCTACAATTATTACTGTTGAATTTAGCTTATTTTTCCCCATTTCTGAGATAATATTGTCAATTTGTGTCTTTTTGCTTTAGTAATTATATGGCAAATATATTTTACTTATGTATAGGGAGAGAGATTTTATGATAATTTTGACACAATTTTAGAAATAGATATTATTAGTTGCTTTAAGAGGGATGGTTGTGCCCATTTGAGTAAAGGAGTTGTTCCCCATTTAACAGACAGAAGTTGTTTTGACAGATTTTATCAAGTAGTTGTTGTTCTTTGAGCAGATAGTTGTCTTTATGTAATTTATTTAGAATTAAATTATAGAAATTGTTATGAGGTCCATATTATTACTTACAAGATAGAAGTCCTTGATTCAACACAAATTTTTTTTCCATATTTATTTATATTTATTAAGAGATTTTGGTATTGTTAATACTTTTAATTAAGGTTTTAGGAATATGGGAGGAGATGAAGTAAAATCTGAGGGGATTACACACACACAAATTATGATATCTTCCTTTATTTGCAATTTCCTTATAAGCTTAACTTGTATTTTTAAATTTTCTATACTATAATTTACATTAAAGGACAAATTAAGAGAAAAATGTATGCCTAAACTTGGATTTGAACCTAGAATATCTGGTTTTTTCGTACCAATACTTTTAATACATTATTATAGAAACTTTTCTCCTATTTAATATAGTCCACATGTTTTTGAATTTTGGTTCCACACACATTCTAGCAGTTGTTTTAGTAGGAATTTAAAATATTTTTAACATAGCTTCATTTTTTATGTTTGTTACTCTTTGTTAACATTGGTTTTTGTTTAGTAATGCAAATATTTTTTATGTTTTTGTTATAAAAACATTGAAAATATTAACTTTACTAGCTATAAAAGTAATGTTAAAAAGAGTAATAAACATCAAAATTATCTTGTATTTTTGCTTTAAAATTTGTAGGTGGTTAATAATGAAATATTATTAAAATTACAGCTCATCTCAAATATTTTACTTCTTTTTAAAAAGAAGAAAATATGAGATGAGGTGTAATTTTAGTAATGTTGAAGTTATGCTTTGTTTACATGGTTTGAATTTACAATTTTTACTATCTGTGTGTTGCAGATTTGAAATATGTGAACAAAGTCAGAAGTTGTCTTTGTTGGAGATTACGAGAAGACCGTCAAATGGGAAAGTGCCTTCTGGGTGTGTGTGTGCGCTTTTGGACTTTGTATATATTTATTTGCTTCTACAAATGAAGTTGAGTGTTCAATTTGTGTACCTTGTAAACTTTGTATGAAAAAAATAAATGTGTTTGTTAAAAGGCAATTAAGCTTTTTCAATTGATTTGCAAATTTCCTTTTCCTTAATTTTAGAGTAAGTTAGGTTTTCAAACAATGCCCCCACACCTCCTGAAAAAATCCTCCAAGTCTTAACTTTTTTTTTAAGTCTCCCTGTCGCTCACACAGTGAAGTTGAAACTTTATAAGTGCCCACCTTCTCTTAAAAGCAAAGTATATGACCCAGAGTGATTGATTAATTGCAAAGTAAAAACAGGTAGAGGTGTGATAAAAAAAGGTCAAGGTGTGATAAAAATAGAAGTTTAACCTCTTTGATTTTTGTTGACACCTAGGCGCGAAGTGAAAAAAAAAGTGATGTGGTCTGGCGTCGAAGGAATTGAGGTAACTGGCGACACTAAGAGTGCCCCCTCAAGTAAAAAAAAAGGTAGGTATACAAAAATGGACACTTTATTTGCACTTTATGATACAAATGAAGAAAATAAAAAAACAATTTACACACCTGTTCCAATCCTATTGTCAACTAAATTCCAAGTCTTGAATTCAGAAGCAATGTCAGCTTTGCTTGTGTTTGTGGTGGAAGGCAAATAAACTTGAAGATGGAAATCTTGTTCATTGGGAACCTCAAAGTAATACATAAGAAAAGCAAAAAGAAATGTATATAATAATTTTTTTTTGTTTTTTCTCAAAATATATTAGTTTGAAATTTGCAATGAAACAAGGTTGTCCATCTTGAAGTTGATTTGCCTTCCACCAGAAACACAAGCAAAGCTGACATTGGTTCTGAATTCAAGAGTTGGAATTTAGTTGACAATAGGATTGGATAAGACAATCAATCATATTTATGAGGTGACATGTTTCACATTGATATGTTTTTACTTAGACATTTTTTTAAAATGACATTTACACACAATTTCAAATTTAAAAGTCACTATAGTCTGTTGTAATTGAATCCAGGCAAACTTATAAATCCAGTCCAATTGCTATACTCCATCCTTCAAGTGAATCATTTGCTGGAACAGAAGAAAGAATCTGTGTTTAATTTATTATTCACATACACAAGTGGTTGTAAAGGAACTGGTCTTTTTTTGGCTAGACAATAGTGTTAAATTACATTAGTGATTTCATAGAAAACTCGACTAAGCCTAATGTACTTTACTATCAAACTGCAAGGTCTGATTCATTTCATTGAGTCCCATCAAATTATTAAGTCTGATGCACTCACCAAGTCCAGGCAAATCACTCAAATTACACATTGATCAAAAATCAAAGTAATTCTTATTAAATTTCAGTCACTGGCAATGATTATGGAATTCTTTTTTGTATATTCATTCACATTTCAGCAGTATTCATTATGACTGGATGTGTTCTGTCTCCATAAAAATTACATGAACTCGGGATTTCTCATACTTTTTACTTGCCCTGAATGAAGTCTGATTCCTTTTACAAAGTCTTTCTCAATGACACAAGTTCATTGGAGTTGATTATTTTGTCACCCATTATTTTCTTCAATTTTGCATGCTTTGTCTTCATGAGTGTAGCTCTATGCAATTTTATATTAAAATTTTGTATATTGCTCTTAAAATAGTCCCAAACAATTTTTGTTACATTCTTTCTCTAACTTCAGGGACTATATCCAAAAACTGCTACTTTTCGTGGGTGTGAGATACTTAATGCAAACTAAAGAGTAGAATTTCTACCTAAACAGTCATATATCAACCCAAGATCTCCATGTTTAAGACCTACTGGCCTACCAATTGTGCTACTAAGGCAATTCAGAAGTAAATACAAATCTTTCTGTATTTGAAATCCCCATGTACTAGGTGACAGCTTTTTACTCACATCTACTAAGAAGACATTATGATGGGAATTTATTCCATGCCATTGAAAGCAATTGCAAACATAATACACACAGTAGTTAATACTATTAAAATGCAGAAATATTTATATCTATCCCTGGATTGCATAAGTATCACAATTGGTTAATGCATCAACCTGTAAAGCTTGAGATTTTTGGTTCAAATCCTGGTTCAGGCAGACATTTCCTCTTTAGTCATATTAACTATTCATGCAATCAGCAAAGCCTCAGCACACTAATTTCAATATTATCTTAGTAGAGTAGTTGTCAATAAGGCATCTCATTATATAAAATATTGGCCATTCTGAGAATATTTTTGCACCAGACCAAAAAAAACCTTCTTCTTCCCCCCTTGATAAATTCCAATAAGCTTTTATTTCTTCACTGGAAATAAGATAAAGGAGACCCTTTTATTGGTCCTCAAATCCATTAACTCATCCAGTGACCATCACTTTCAAGAAATATTAAGTGATTCTGAAAACTCAGCATGGAAGGCTTCAAACCATACTGACAATTTTTGCTAAATCTGATAGTTCCCAATTATAAATAACTGTAACAACACATACTATCACCCTAACAAGTTATGGAGTGTAATATATACCTGTTACATTTCCATCCACATTTTTTCTATCATCCACAACTGGTTCTGGAACAGCTGGCACCATCCACAAATGGTTCTGGAATGGCTCCCATCATTTACTGGTTCCATCATCAATCGGTTCTGGTATGTTGCCATCAATGACTGCTTCTGGTATTGCTGCCATCATCCATGACTGATTCCAGTATTATTATAATAATAGCAATTGTACACTCGGGTTGATCATTATTGGTGGTTTAGTCTTTACTGTAGTCTGTGATAGTTTTTGTTCTTTTCACACATGTTGTGATGTGGTATTTTCTACATCTTTGTCCACATAACACACACTTGCATTCTTCACCCGGCTCGTGGAATTTCTTGTTTAGACATATTTTGTTATGAAATCCATGTTGTGACGTGTCTCTGGGGGGTTGCACTCTCTGGTCCATCTGTTGTCCAGCATGGCAGTTGTTCATTCCAGTATTGGTACTGCTATCATCATTCATATCCAATTTCGGTACTTGCTACCACCATCTAGTTCTAGTGCAATTGCATCTCAGAATATACTTCATATCTCTGGATATTAACAAGATAATTTAACTTTTGTGACATCTCTTCCTCCATGGCACCATCTGACTGCGGTGGCAATCTGTTACTTCTATGAATCTGATGATATCTTTTCAGTTCATTCAATGCAGCATTGTGGTCATAGTGGTACAAAAGTGTGATGCACAGGGATAACTGAATATTACTAGGTACACTTGTAGATATTTGGAAAAAGACCAAGCAGGGAACAAGGACAATACATTGACATGATAGCAACAAGGAAAGGATTTGAATTACAGCAAGTTTAGAAATTGGATCAACAATGACAGTTTAGGAAATGGATATATGGCATGACATTCAAAGGTACAAGGGGAAAGGTAAAGAAGGTATTCAGGAAATGTCATTATTAGCAAGATCTATGAATTCTTCTGTAGGCCATTTAGCATTACCCAGGGTGCACCACGAGGAGGCGGCCTACCTTACACCCCACTTGTTAAAAAAATAACCAAACTCTTGCATATCTTCATTCTTTATACTATTTTATAAATGAAATAATACATTTTCTCTGCAAATAATATTTCATTTCAATTATATTAAGTATTTATTAAAGTATACCAAGCCACAGCCAAGTGGTTCAACACAGAGCAAAGAAACTTACATACCAATTTAAGTCCCAAGGGGGAAGAAATTTTCTCATGGAATTTCAACCAACATCTTGAAAAATTTACATTGCTCCTGGTTGAGAAAATCTGTTACAATGACCACGGACTCCACATGCTGACCACATGTCACTCCTACATTAGCTAAACAGTTGTCCATCTCTGTCATTAACATATGTGGATCTCAGTCCACATGCTACTTCTTAGACCAAGGCTTTCTGTGTCTGTCACAACATACAGAATGTAAAGAAAGGGATGTATATTCTTTAAAATCTCTGGAGAATTTCTTACACCAAATATTTTTAATCACAATCCATGCAACTCAAAAAAATAAAATTTCAAATACAATAAGTGACTTATAACTTCAAGTCAACATAAATTTACACCCCTAGAAGCCAAGAGGTACAAGTGACAGTTCCTAATTTTTTTTAGTTAAATTTAGATTTATTAGTTAAAGCAGATACTAATTTCAGTGACCAATGGATACAAGTAAAAATCTGTCCAGTGCTGAAATCTAGTGGCTGAAAAATATTACTAACACAGCCACATATGAAGTGTCTCAACTTCGAATGACATTCACTCAAAAACTAAATTTTTATTTAAATTCATCAGAGAAAATTTGTTGAAAAAGTCACCTCATTAATTTCATGCTTTTCATGATATCGCAGTTTCAGATCACATCTCATCCATCATCACATCATCAATCACAACTCCAACTGATAAAATTCTTCAACCGTCGAGTATTCTATTGTCAACATTTTCATTGCTGTCATCTATGGTTGAATTTATATACTTTCAAATTTAATTTTGTTCATTAGGAATATCAAAGTTCATCAATCTATATTTTTTTTTCTCAATGTATATCTTCTCCCAAACTATCAATTCTAAACGTTTATCCATTTGTTTTAAAACTTTTGCTTCTCTTCCAATTTTATGACATCCTAGTAAACCATGTGCAGCAATTTACAGATTTTTCAATTTCACAATTTTTAATATTTTTTTAAACTGTGAAGTATTACCTCTTGGATCCACCATAGAGAAATATTGGAGAGCAAGAACGCTAATGGCTTCAGTGCCAAGGCCCAGCATTTGAAAACAACAACATATTTTTTTTTAAATGTTCTTTAGTACAAGTTCCCAAATTCCTTTTACTTTTTCCTACATATATTTATACTCCTTGGTTTCTTAAGGATCTCAATTAAGATTACAGCATTTACAACAGTACCTTTTGCCTTAACATTGTCAGACTGAGGTTGAAACCACATTTAGATTCATCGTCTATTATATTCTCTCTCATTTTTTTGCAACACTGAACTATCATCACATCTAAAATTAATTTTCATGCATTTACTCTTTTAATTTCCAATTCCAGAAATATTAACTTCATTCCTAAATAACAAATTTTGTCATGTGCTATATAATTGAGCAGTTCAAGACACGAATGCCTCAGTGCAGAGAGCTATCTGATTCTGCTGGTTTAGGTCCCCATGGAACAAGAAATTTTCTCATGGAATTTCAGCTAGTATCGTGCTAGTGTCCACACACCTCAAGAAGTAATTCTCTTCATGCCCGATGTTATAACAACATTTTTAAGAATGATTTGTGTCCCAAAAAGAATTACTGGTTCACGTAGCGTTTAATTTTCGGTAGAGCCAGATTCTCTTCTTAGGGTCGCAAGTTGGTACACTGGATAGGAAAACACTTCAAAATCACTAAAAACTGTTCATTGTAGAAATAATTGCAAATTTATTCACTTCTTAATTTCCCAGCAGATTAAGTAAATGTAGGTGACATTATTTTTCACCGTCAATTAAAATTAAATTTTTTTCCTTCTCTTGAATCATTATTCTTCCTGTATTAAATATTACATTTTATCAGGAGAGCTCTATTGCTTCTTTTTTTAAAGTTGTATACAGGATCCTAGTGTAATTCTTTTATAATTTTAAGACCATTATTACATCATATTATATTATTTTTAAATTCTATTGCTTATTACTTCTTTAAATATAAGGTTCAAATTTATTTGTTACATAAGAAAGTTAATTGTTTTAATATCCAATCAGAGTTTACTTTACTTTCATTTAAGGATATAAAGTTATGCAGGTATTCTTATTACAGTTATAACAGAAGGATTTATAATTTTGACAACTATTTTTAAAAGCATTATTTACAAAATCAGGTATGTAGTACAATTTCTTTTATTGTTACTAAGAGATTTTTATTCAACAATAACCAACAATGAATTATTTATGTTTCTATTTATATAACTACTTCTTCTTCTTCACTTCCTGGTTTAGGCAAGGGTTGCCTGTTCCGTCTTCACTAATAGATCTAAAACCATCTCTTCCGAGGACATCTGATCTCTCTTCTTCCTCTTGCAAAATAATGTAACATTTCATTTGGTAATCTACTTTCTTCCATTCTTTCTACATGTTCTTCCCACTGTATCTTCTTGTTAAATATCTTTTCTTTTATGGAGTAGATCTGCAGTTCTTCACAGATATCCTCGTTTCTTATCTGGTCCATTCTAGTGCAGCCTTTTACTCTACTTACAAATTTCATCTCGGCTGCTTCGATTTTACTTTCTTCTTTGGTAGTGGTAATCCAACATTCACTCCCATACAAAAGGACAGGGACAGCCATTGTTTTATAAAATTTTAATTTTGTTTATGTAAGTTATATCTAAATATTAAAAGAATTTTAAAATACAAAATTATTAACTTTACCTTTCATATTTATTATAATATTAAAATCCTGCTACACACCATAATGAGGAATTTGAGTAACTACAATAGATATTGGCTCCAGTTTCAGAAAACAAGTGCTAACAACTGGGGATCTGACATGCTGACCACATTGCCCCTATACTGTTGGATGATTGTCCATTTCTGTGATTAACATTCTAATATGAACATACATCATACATATAATTAAAACTCCATGGCATAACAGGCCTACCACCCACTCACTGTCTCAAATCCATAAAAATAAATCACTGCCCCTGTCAAACCAATGCAGATTCATCGGCCACTCTCACAAACTCTCCATACATCTCTATCCTCAGCTAATGTTTTCATTGTTAATGTTATTTTCCCACCTCATTCTTGGCCTACAAATTGAGTATTGCACCTCTTGTTATCCTACAAGAAACTTCCTTGCCCCTCTTTCATTCCCCATTTGTGTCACATATCCTGTCCATTGCAGTCTAGACATTTAACTGTTATTATTATATCTGGTTTCCTATAAAGATCATGTAGCTCACTGTTATTAAGTATTCCCCATTCAATTGTCTGTTCATCTCTTTGTACCAAAAATTTCCCTAAGATTATTACTCATATTCTTTTCTCATCCTTTAAAGTAAAAAAAAAAAAAAACCTTCATAAGAATCCATATAATACAACTGGGAGGATAAGTTTTTTTTTATTTTATTTCTTTTTATTTATTTATTTATTTATTTATTTATTTATATATGTATATATAAAGAAATTTGCTTAACTGTTATGTTGGCCACAATATGTCAGTCGGAACAATTTTCCACTACCTCTCATGTGAATTGACAATACTACATATATAAGAAAAATGTGTGTTGTGTTGGAGTATCTGGGTAGCTCAAGTCATTACAGCACTAAACATACAGAGGTTAGAGACTCAGGTTCAAATCCCTACTCAAGCATTCATTTTTCTTTTCATATATATATTTAGAGGAGTTCAGACAACAAAACTCTCTGTAATGCATACTAGCATGCATTTTCAGTATTCAACCTATGTTTAATTTCTCTGAACATCTCATTCCTACAAAATGTAGGCCTACTTCATTATAAAAGAAGAAGAAAAATCTCACTCCAGTGTTGCATTGCCAGAATAGATCCAGTTTATTGTCCCATCACAAGTGCTGGAACACATGTCCATTGACATCCAAACATACAATGCACCAACATGCCATATTTTGTAGTACCCTTCCAATGTTGCAAGGGGTTTTCCTTATTTCAGCTGCTGCGCTGATAATGCGTGCTACAAGATATTCAGAGTCAATATCAGTTTCATAAACCATTGCCTTCATGTAGTCCCACAAAAATAAATCCAGGCACATCATGTCAGGCTAGCATGCCTGCCAAGCAGTGGGCTCACCAATACCTATCCAACAAGAACCAAATGTAGCTGTCAGTTGGCCAACAGATTGTACCAATGGATTTTAACAAACCTGCTGTAATTGATACTGAATGCTACTGAGCTCTCAAATAAACAAACCAAGCAATAGTAGTAATGACAATCCATCTTGGACTGAAAACAGTGTTTATCCGTTTCCTTCAATCCCTTCCTGTAAGTTCCCTCTAGCACTGAAACGAAGCCTCACAAACCATAGGTTCCTGCAAAGGTTATCTATCTGGTCCCAAACTTTGTCGGTCTAATTTAGAAACACCCTGTATATATTGCTACAGTGATCCAGGACAGGTGAATTCATGCACTTTCTCAAAACTCTGAATCTGTGTAACAATTTACAACAGAATAGAGACAAAGGGACGATTGTATCCCTCCTTAGGGTCCTGAACCCAGCCCATAAAATGTGTAATGTCCTTATGCATTAAAAGACACTAAACACCATACAATTGATTTAATTCATTCCTAACTCTAATGCACTGGCACTACCAAAGCCATATCTTCATGGCCACACAGACAAGCTTTCCATACATCCCTATCCTGACCAAATGTTTTACAATCATTCCCTGTATTATCTACTTTCCTTAAATCATGGTTACTATTATTCTCCCACCTCATTCTTGGCCTACCTACTAAGCACTTTCCCTTCGATTCTCCTAAGTTTACAAGACCCTCTTTCCATACCCATTTGTGCCACATGTCCTGCCCATCACATTCTACGAGACTTAACTATTTTTATTATTTCTGCTTTCCAATAAAGATAGTGTAGCTCACTGTTGTCTTCTCCATTTGCCTGTCTGCCCATCTCTCTTTGATCCAAAAAAATTTCTAACAACTTTATTCTCTAATACTGATCTTTTCTCCTCTTCAACCAAGAGCCCATGTTTCACATCTAACTGGCAGAATAACAGTTTTATATATTTTTCCAGTTACAAGTTCAGACAAGAGTCTGTATTATGCATAACAGCATCCATTTCCAGAATTCAGCCTACCTTCTATTTCTTCATGCATCTCATTCCTATTTGGAATTACTGTTCCTGCATATTTAAATTCTGCTTCCTCAAAACATTTCCCTCATTTCCATCATATTATGTATTGCTACATGTGAGCATATATTTCGTTTTATTCATGTTTACTTCCAGCCCCAATTTTTTTGTTTTACTCAATACAGTGTACGTGTTAGCAAAATCTTAACCTACACCGCCAAATCCTAACATTTATTTCAAGGATTCGAGAACTGTTTGATACACCACATGTGTCTAACTTTTATGTTCCACGGAGCATTTCATACTTCATCTAATATCTCGCACACTATACAAAATCAGTTAACGTCACCACTGCATTAATAACATCACATGCCAGGAGAGAGAGTTTGACACACCAGGGTTACACTAAAGGAAATGTCTTGATAGACTATTGTGATACATTTATAAATAATATAACAAACTCTCTTAAGTTCACATCACTTTATTTCATTCTACTTTCTTCTAATAATTACACTTATTTTCACATTAATCACTTCAAACTCTTCATCCATCCATCCATCCATCCATCATTGTTGTTCTCTTTTCCTCAGCAGCCTCCATCTGCACCTGAAATCCCCTCCCCCCCCACAAAAAATCACAAAATTATTAATCATCATAACAGTCATAAGTCATACAATCTTAAACTAGAAAACATCAAATTATTTCCTCTTTCTTTCCAAAAGAAGTAAAACATAAATCACAACATTTTTTCAAACCATCCGCCGCTGTGGTCTCAAGATAGCATGCTGCCTTGTCACACAGCAGGCCCGGGTTCAATCCCACTCAGGACAGTTTCCTCGGTGAGGATTTTATCCCGGGGGGGGGGGGTTCCCTCACCTGTAAGACAAATGTCAGAAAAACTTTAAGGCGCAAACGGTCCCCAATATCATATGGCCATAGCAATTAGCATTCATATTCATCTTAGATTAAGCTTAGGATTAGGGACTCTCCTGGTGCACCATTATCATCACCCATCATATCAACGGGGGCAACATAACCCCCCCCCCCACCTTCCAGGCACCCCAACCTCAAAAGTAGGTTACAGGTACGCCAACACCAGGAATGTTGTAAGATAACCTGAGCCATTTGAAAAAAAAAATCAAACCTCTCTAGTTCCATAATTTTGGTTCAATTATTTTTTTCTTCTTTCAGTGAAATCCCATTAAAACACTTTTCAAGCAACACAAAAAAAAAAATTATAGACAATACTATACATATATATATATTCTTCACTAAAATTACTAATTTCATTGATAAAAGTGTAAATGTTAAAAATTCTAAATATTGTACTATCAAAACAATAGTGGGTCAAAATAATTCACAATCATAGTTGCAATTCATAAAGCTTCAGTTTTCATTCCTTATTACTTTCTACACACAATATTTACTTCATATTTGAAGAGAAAAATCATACGCTCAGGACTTTTACACTCTAGGCAAATGTTCTATGCCTACCGCACAAAAGGTCCTGGGTTCGAGCCACAGTCTGATCCTCTAACTTTCCTCTTCAAATATAATTCATCCATCATTGAGATGTATGAAATGAATAATAAAAACAATATTTATCTGTTTCTTTCTGGATAATGTTTACAATAAATGTTATGCATGATTTGATCGCAAACACAGGTTGACATATTAATATAAATTATAGATATTAATAAAATTATTATTAATACAATTTAACCATTTTTTAATAATTAAATCTTGTAATTATCTGGACTATTACTTTAAGGAACAAGAAAATATTACAAGTATTTGAAAATAAAGTTCTGATGAAAATTTTTGGACCAAACAAAGATCAATAAACAGGGAATGGAGGATACTACAGAACAGTGAGCTAATTGATCTTTATGGGAAACCATACATAATAAAACAGTTAGGTCTCATAAATGCCAATGGGCATGACGTGTGGCTCAAATGGGGACTCAAACAGAGGCGTGGAAACTTTTTTTTTATTAAAATCTACAGTGAGACCACCTAGTTGGTAGACCAAGAATGAGGTGGGGAAAATAACAAACCATGGTTCAAGAACTTATGACAGATGATTGGAAAACATTACTTCAGAATACAGACGTATCGAGAGCTTATGTCTGCATTGCCATGAATTTACAGGTTCAATAGTGCTAGAGAGTTAGTTACTAATGTAATGCTCAAACAGATTGATATTCCTTTTATCTTCTGCCTTCCCAATAAAGTTGACCATCAAATTTATTCAATTTGTGCTCTTCACTGCTTCAGACAGTCCCAGTTCATAAAAACATTCTCTTTGCACACCATATCGTTTCCTGAATATACATGATCTGCTGGACATTATCGTGGGCACTTTATGTGCACTCCTGTTATAATTTTTCTTCAATATAATTCTTCTTCATTTCTTACAATCACCCCACATTTTCTCTTGAGACATCTTGTTGAGAAAGTCAGATATTTATGTTTGGAAACCTTCAGACCTAAACATGGATTCTGCACAGTTAAAGGTTTTGTTTGTATTTTTCAAAATTATAATTTTAGTTCCTTACTTTAAAAAATAATCTACTTCTCCTTTCAAGAAATCTATCTAATGTGATAACTCTTCCTGCCTTATTTACACATTTAACAAAGTTCTTTATTTCCACAAATTCTGGTCTACATAATCTTATTATTCTTTACTTGTAGGATTTTCGTCCCCTTCATTTCCCAAATCACTCCCTCTAGGAAGACATGTTGGATGTGCAGCCACTGTCTATCCATCTCTTGCCTGGTCTTCCTCTTGTTCTTCTCCCATCCATTGGTCTATCTTCTTTCACTCTTTTTCCTAGTCTATTGCCTTCCATTCTTTCTATATAGTCTTTTTAATATTTTCTTCTTTCTATAATAAATTTCATAATGTCTTGAATATCACATTTGTCCCTAATTTCTATGTTGTGTATCTTATCAAATAATGTTTTCTCCTGAATAATTCTTAAGATCTTCATTTCATTTATGCTTGTTTAGTTTTTGTTGCATCAGCCCTACTTTCTGCTCCATACACAATAACTGGTTGAACTATCGTTTTGTATATGCAGGCTTTGCTTTCTATTGACATGAGTTTGTTGCACCAATTCTTTCATATATCCTGATATTTGAGCCACTTTATCAGCTTGTTTCTTTACTTCTTTTGTTAGATTTTTAGTGTTTGTTATTAATACAGCTACATAATTATATTCTTATTCTTGTTCTATAATTTTTCTTTCCACTTCTAATTTGCATCTTACTCATTCTTTTCATATTCTTAAGCATTTAGTCTTTGTCGTACTGATATCCATATTGTTTTTTTTCTGACTCTTTATACACATCAAGTATTCAAATTTGTTTCACATTAAAATGCTGAAATGTATTCATAAAACATAACTATCTTCACAAATCATATAAGCTGACTTCAAACCTCACCATTCAAAAATTTTCTTCTTTATCTTCTTACATAAGCAAAGCATTTATTTAGCTATCAGGTTCATCATGTCCTAATCCCAATTCAGGTGTATATTTTTCGCTTGAAATAAAAATTTGCCATTCAGTCAGAGATAATAAATTAACTACTTAACATTCATTTTTATCAAAAGAGGTGATTGATATTATTTCATCTTTTCACTGCCCCTGCCACTACAAACTTCTCACCTTATTAGCACTGTATATTACATGACTGAAGACTCAACAACATGAAGGGACATATAATCAAATATATATACATATGTTAAAACTAAATATTTACATCCAAAATATTTATCTTTTTACCACTTAAAAGTAATGTTAAATTCTCGTCAAAAATACTTTTAATAGAAGTGCGGTCCTCATCTAGGGGATATGTGGATGGCGACCCACAAGGTGCCCCACGCTGAGCAAAACATTTCTTCCACTGTACTTGTGTTTTGCACTCTTTTAACTTTACTATCTAACCTCTCTTGGTTAACCCTTGTTTTTGCAACCCTGACACTATTACAGCATCCTAGGGTCAGGGAGTCTTTCCTTTTCTTCCATTTCTTCTTTCCTTTATTTTCTTTTTCTCTCCAGAAAAGCCTGACCAGAGGCTATAAGATGCCAGCCCCATCACTGGTCTTGCCTTCCTTTGGCCACCAACCAATCGAAGGGGACTATTCTTATGCTTTTCAAGTCTTTATACGAGAATTTCCTGGAAGGATCCAACTAATGACGACCAAAGCATGAAATCACTGGGCCTGTCCTATGAAACGCTTCGCAGGAAACCTTGTTTCTATAGGATCATAAAAGGCCTTGGCCTAATACTTGGAAGGAAGAAGAAGAAGAATCTGATGACATTAATAACTCTACCTATCTGCCTTTGAACATTAAGTAATTGTATTAGTGGAAAGATATGTTATCATTTGTGCCATGTTTGGAATGGTGTAGTGGGCTACATGCTGACATACAATCGGAGGTCTGCTGTTCAATTCCCGGTTCAAACGTTAATTCTTCTTCAAAAAAAAATCCACAATTGGTTCATATTAAAACTAAATAAAATTAATACAAAAAATTAAAATTTTAAACATTGAGGGAATGTTGAGCATTCACAATGTCACTTGAATTCTTGCAGAGTACACATTTGTTTCTTTTGTATGTGGCAATCCTATACAAATTATGTGCTAGGCAATCATGTCCTATCATCACTCTGAACTTTGCTAATGCTTCTTTTCAGATTTTGTGCTGCACTCCCATTGCTTAGTCTATCTATTTCTTTTTTCCCATGTTCTATGCATTACTACCAATTTCTTTGTGGATGTTCTGCTTGTAATACTCCCTTTATTATCATTGATTTCATTTCATAGATATTCTTTTGATTGGACTATTCTAATGTCTCTTTTTCCAATGTCATCAACCATTTTCATTACCAAATACATAAGCACATGACCTTCATATATCATAATAAGTATTTAAAGTAATTTTTTTACATGATAATGATGAATAAACTATAAAGGTTGCAGTTCTATAAACACTGTTAAGGACCAAAGCCTTTTAGCCGATCTCTTCATTTAGGACATCCAATTCATCTCCCTAAGAGTTTATTAATGCAGCTCTGCTCTATGGACAACAAACTTCACATGTTGATGTCAGTTATCATGACACTAATTTGTCAAGTGAAACTAAAATCATAAGAGTATATATACTTTCAATGGTATTACTGGTTTTATTTCCATTGGGGGGGGGGTGTTTATGTCACAGCATATTTGTGAATGGCAATATACTACAAACCAGGAAATTAATAGTCCCAGTGGAGATCATAATTTTTAAACTGACCCAAATCTTCTGCGGACACCATGGCCCTGGGGTTCACTCATCCTCTAATTTAAATAAGTACCACATGCTTGTTCTGGGGGTAAAGGCAACAGTCATGTAGCGCTCATAACCCAGGTGACAAGTCTCAGTTATCTAGAACAAAAGTTGGAGCCTTCTCCTCCTCCTCCTCCTCCTCCTCCTCCTCCTTCACATTCGACTACTCCAAAGGTCTCCTATGTGTCTTAGAGTGAGATCACTTATCTTTGATGTATTTCCATCATAAACATACATTCGTTTTATTAAAATTAATGTTGGGAAGTAAACATTATGAGGTCAAATCATTAATAGTGAGTGGAGAACATATTTTTAATAACTCACCTCATACAATTTCAAATTCATCTTCAGTTCGAGTCATGAAAATAAACTGAAGATGAATGAAAAATTCATTTGAAACCAATGGTCTTTAATCAAATAAATTTGAAATTGTATGAGGTGAGTTATTAAAAATATGTTCTCCACTCACTATTAATACATTTGTTTATTTATTCGTAGAGAATAGGTTGTTTAGTTTGAAAAGTGGCCAAGACCAATTAAGTATACTGTAATCATCTTCAAACGATTCTCCACACTGTGAACAAGTTGGTAACCCAGGACTAACAATACTTTATATATATATAGGTCAGTTTCTTGATATCTCATTAAAATATTGCATGTTCTCAGTGAAGACATGGAGGGGTGAGAGAGGGGGGGTTGGGAAGTAGCCACTTAAATCATACATCTTTCACCTACAATATCAAAAATTAAATATTCAACGTAAATAACCTGTATTTAATTTTCTTTTTCTTCAGTAAAATATATCTATTTTACCTCCTTCAATTTAAAATCTAATATTAACTCAGCTTTATGAATTGTAACTACTGCAACATTAATCCCTATCTCATATGGTTACTAAAATTAAATTTCATAAAATGTGAGTCACCACACAATGAACACATTTCACAACAACTTCAATTCAGTTTTTCTCCTCTTTTGTTTCTTATTCTCTCTTTTTAATGAACTTTCACTGCTCTACATTCCATCTTATCAAGTAGGAATATATAAATCAAAAATCACATTTAAAATCCAAACTTATAAATTGTATGAATATTTTTATTATTGATTTAACACTTCTCACTGAAGGATAAGTTATATTTGAAGATCGCCTCGGTGGTACATCATCATTTGGTACATCATCATTTGGTACATCATCATTTGGTACATCATCATTTGGTACATCATCATTTGGTACATCATCATCATCATCATTTGGTACATCATCATCATCATCATCATTTGGTACATCATCATCATCATCATCATTTGGTACATCATCATCATCATCATCATTTGGTACATCATCATCATCATCATCATTTGGTACATCATCATCATCATCATCATTTGGTACATCATCATCATCATCATCATCATCATTTGGTACATCATCATCATCATCATCATCATCATTTGGTACATCATCATCATCATCATCATTTGGTACATCATCATCATCATCATCATTTGGTACATCATCATCATCATCATCATTTGGTACATCATCATCATCATCATTTGGTACATCATCATCATTTGGTACATCATCATCATTTGGTACATCATCATCATCATCATTTGGTACATCATCATCATCATCATTTGGTACATCATCATCATCATCATTTGGTACATCATCATCATTTGGTACATCATCATCATCATTTGGTACATCATCATCATCATTTGGTACATCATCATCATCATTTGGTACATCATCATCATCATTTGGTACATCATCATAATTTGGTAAATCATTCATCACATTTGGTACATCATCATAAGTTGCTACATCATTCATCATTTGGTACATCATCCATCCATTGGTGGATCATCATCATCATTTGGTACATCATCATCATCATCATCATTTGGTACATCATCATCATCATCATCATTTGGTACATCATCATCATCATCATCATCATTTGGTACATCATCCATCATCATCATCATTTGGTACATCATCATCATCATCATTTGGTACATCATCATCATCATCATTTGGTACATCATCATCATCATCATTTGGTACATCATCATCATCATCATTTGGTACATCATCATCATCATCATCATTTGGTACATCATCATCATCATCATTTGGTACATCATCATCATCATCATTTGGTACATCATCATCATTTGGTACATCATCATCATCATCATTTGGTACATCATCATCATCATCATTTGGTACATCATCATCATCATCATTTGGTACATCATCATCATCATCATTTGGTACATCATCATCATTTGGTACATCATCATCATCATTTGGTACATCATCATCATCATTTGGTACATCATCATCATCATTTGGTACATCATCATCATCATTTGGTACATCATCATCATTTGGTACATCATCATCATTTGGTACATCATCATCATTTGGTACATCATCATCATTTGGTACATCATCATCATCATTTGGTACATCATCATCATCATTTGGTACATCATCATCATCATTTGGTACATCATCATCATCATCATTTGGTACATCATCATCATCATCATTTGGTACATCATCATCATCATCATCATTTGGTACATCATCATCATCATCATTTGGTACATCATCATCATCATCATTTGGTACATCATCATCATCATCATTTGGTACATCATCATCATCATCATTTGGTACATCATCATCATCATCATTTGGTACATCATCATCATCATCATTTGGTACATCATCATCATCATCATTTGGTACATCATCATCATCATCATCATTTGGTACATCATCATCATCATCATTTGGGTACATTCATCATCATCATCATTTGGTACACATCATCATCATCAATCATTTGGGTACATCATCATCATCATCATTTGGTACATCATCATCATCATCATTTGGTACATCATCATCATCATCATCATCATTTGGTACATCATCATCATTTGGTACATCATCATCATCATCATCATCATTTGGTACATCATCATCATCATCATCATCATTTGGTACATCATCATCATCATCATCATCATTTGGTACATCATCATCATCATCATTTGGTACAATCATCATCATTTGGTACATCATCATCATCATCATCATTTGGTACATCATCATCATCATCATTTGGTACATCATCATCATCATTTGGTACATCATCATCATCATTTGGTACATCATCATCATTTGGTACATCATCATCATCATTTGGTACATCATCATCATCATTTGGTACATCATCATCATCATTTGGTACATCATCATCATCATTTGGTACATCATCATCATTTGGTACATCATCATCATTTGGTACATCATCATCATTTGGTACATCATCATTTGGTACATCATTTGGTACATCATTTGGTACACATCATTTGGTACATCATTTGGTACATCATTTGGTACATCATTTGGCCCAGTAAGCCAAATGTCCCGGGTTCTAGTCTCAGTCTAGGTGAAAATTTTTCTCTTCAAATATAATTTATCCTTCAGTGAGAAATGTTAACTCAATAATAAAAACATCAATAGAAGCCTTACTTGCTTTATAAAGTAGTGTTAAATTCCCAATAAATGTCTTCTTAACTAAGAAGCCACCATTTGCAAATATAGAACCAAAGGTTTCAAAGCATTTGGCACGAGGTAATTACAACGTATGTAAGAGAAAAATTTGCATCTAGAACACAACTTGCCTCAGTAGCTCAGTTGGTAGAGCATTTGGCCTGGCAAGCCAAGGGTCCTGGGTTCAAGTCTCCGTCTAGGCAAAAATTTTTCTCTTAAAATATTATTTTCAAAATTTGATATTGACTCGCAAAACAATGGACAATTATGAAAACAATTTTATACCAGCTATCCTAAACAATATTTAAATTATAATTTGAAATCTCCCATTTCTATACTTCTAAATACTAATGGCTCTATATGTCTGTGTGTCAAATTAAATTTGTTACTTTTTTTTTTAGAAATAATTTTCATAAAAATATCACTTCATTTCGAAACAACACTCAAATAATACCAATTCCATTTCACACCCTAAATATGTCTTTCAGTCAGTCTAGTCTCCCAAACCTAAATTGGACTACATTATGCATCAACCAGCTAAGCACCATTTTTTAAAATTACATTTCGATGCCATCTGTTGCACAAGCTCATCAAGTAAGTGTATGCACACTTTTAGCGCCAAATCTTTAAATATAGTCTTATTATTAAAGAAAATGTAAATGCCATCAATCCTCAGAGATTCTATGTTTTGGAACAAACTACTATAAAACCAGATCTTCATAAATTCTGATGTAATTTTCCTTCATGCAGCTATGCGCCAAGTGTTCCCATTCTTAACCCATTCAATCCTCAATCCAATTCCCCAGAAACCAAATTTAAGTTACCATAAATAATATTGTCCATTTTCAGACATTTAAAACAAACAAAAGATAACGGTACTTCAGATCACAATATGGGTGAAGGCCAAAACACATTCCTCTACCATTCATAAATGTCAACAAAACATTTCCCTGCCAAGGATATACTAAATATTGCAAAACTTTTTTTTTGCAAATGCCCAGGTTGTCTTTAGACATTCCTGCTCTTCTCTCCTGGGATAGCATACTTGTAACACTTCTGAGGTTGGGGCGCCTGAAAGGCAGGGTTACGTTGCCCCAATGATATGATGGGTGATGGCGATAGTGGTGGGCCAGGAGAGCCCCTAATCCTAAGCTTAACCTAAGATGAATATTAATCATGATGATTGCGATGGCCATATTATTTCGGGGACCGTTTGGGCCTTAATGTTTTCCTGACATTCGTCTTACAGGTGAGGAAAAACCCCGATAAAAACCTCACCCAGAAAAACTGTCCCGACCACAGATCGAACCCGGGCCCACTGCATGACAAGGCAGCATGACACACAGCGGTCGACATATTGCAAAACATTCAATAGCAGATTTAAGAGAGAGTACCTCATCTTCTGAGTTGAAGGCCATTTAACTGATGGCAAGTCAACCTTTTTTTTTTTAGGAGAATGGGTTAAATTCTTGATGCATAACTATCAAACAAGGAAAATAACTTGCAATATCCACTATGTTTGCCACTACAATAAATAGTGAATATTAACAAATCTTCATATATATTTTTCTCAAAACTTACATAATGGCACATAGCCAGTTGATGCAATTAATCCTCAGCTTAACATTCTTTCAGACTGGATACAAATTAAGTGCCACATTTCTCTTAAAAAATACACCACTACAAGGAGACAATAACATCACAGTTGGAATGAGATGCTACATATCTAATACATTAATAAATAGTTGAATGCAGGCTTTCACGGCCGGTAATCATGATGTTGAGTGATTCCGGGTTCTGTGGCCGTGGTCCATAGTTGGTGTTGATACCAGACGTTTCGCCCTCAACTGCGGAGGGCATCTTCAGTGGAGAGTGCTTCTAGGCGTGTTTCCTGGTCGGAAGCTCTACTTAGAGTGAACGCTGCGGGTGTTGTATTGATACTAGTGGTGGGAGCAGGGTGAGCGGGCGTGGCTCTTGCTGATTGGCTAATGGTCGTCTCCTTGTTGTCCCTAGTGTTGATGCATCAACACTAGGGACAACAAGGAGACGACCATTAGCCAATCAGCAAGAGCCACGCCCGCTCACCCTGCTCCCACCACTAGTATCAATACAACACCCGCAGCGTTCACTCTAAGTAGAGCTTCCGACCAGGAAACACGCCTAGAAGCACTCGCCACTGAAGATGCCCTCCGCAGTTGAGGGCGAAACGTCTGGTATCAACACCAACTATGGACCACGGCCACAGAACCCGGAATCACTCAACATCACATTAATAAATAAATAAATAAATTGGTAAGAGGCACTCGAAAGAGCATTAAGTTATAAGTTTATCATTTGTCTTTTATGAGTTCGTTCAGTAATACATTAATAACATCTGTTGTGTAACAAGTTACCAGTAAGCAAGAGTTCTTTATATCAATTCCTCAACAACCTATTAAAATTTCCACTATACTTTTCTTCCACTCCAATATAATCATCCAACATATAATTCACATGGAACATCAAACACATTCAATAATATTAAAGTAGCTTTTCAAATATATCATACAACAATAAATATTTAATATTTTCTCAGTATTTCTTGTTACACAAAAAATTTAACTATTTATAAAATTGCTAACTTCTATCATTCAATTTTTCATTTTTAAATTTTCCACCATAATTAATATTTAAATCAGCTATCTATAATGACATAGTCCATTGTTGAACCATAGCCTCTCCTATGTAACGAGTTACTATACCTAGTTCAATTTTTAGTTATCTTATTTCCTCACATATGTCATGGATGGCATGCAGTCAACACACCGGCCCAATGAGACGTCTAACAAACAACTAAATAAGATAGATTTAACTAACTCACTGGCACTATCGAACCCGTAGGTCCATGGCCGCACGGACATAAGCTCTCCATACATCACTATCCTGAGCTAATGTTTTCCAATCTTACTTTATTTTATACCTTTCATTAAAACAATAAAAAATGAACCAGTAGAAATGATTTAAAATGTGTCATATTTTACAATATGGGAGAATAATCTACGTTTGTGTATGCTTTTTATTTATTTCATTATTATTTTATTTGTATTGAGAAAATATTTCATATTTATCATTGTATAATATACTTGAAAATTTATTTTCATATTATTCAATGTGTTTGGAATTCCATATGAATTTATGTGATTGATTTAAATTTGGGATCATTATATGAAATACGGGATTTGCGCTAGTTCGAGTCCCCATGGGGGAACAAATTTTCTCATGGTATTTCAGCCAGTATGGGACCGGTGCCCACCCAGCATCGTCAGGCATTTCGGTAGCTACTCCAGGTTGAGAAGACCACCTATAACGACTGGGGGACTTGACATGCTGATCACATGTCACCCCTACACTAGCTGATGATTATCTACCTCTGTGATTGCACATGTTGATGTGAGGCCAGCAGCCAACTGGTAGGCTAAGGGCCAGCTGGTAGGCTAAGGGCCTTCTAGGCCTGTCGCGCCAGGAATTTTTATGGAGCTGAAGAGAAATATAGTGGAAATATTAATAGGTTATTGTTTAATTACTTCAGAATTGTTTAATTTCGTATTTCATTATTATATTATTTCTTTCATTACTTCATTTTTTAAATTTTTTTATTTAATCATTTTAATTAAAAAATACTTAATTTCTTTAATTTCATTTCGTTTCTGTATTTAATCTTTTTCATTTAATGCTTTAATCTTTTTTTTTTACTTGATTTTTCAATCTATTTCTTTTTTTCCATTTAATTTTTTTAATCTAATTATTTTCATTTCATTAACCTTATGCTATTGTTTTTGTTTATTTTTTTACAATTAAATAAGTTTGCAAGACTCATTCACTTTTGCCAATTTAACGGTTAATTTAAATGTCTTTTTCACTAACTTCTGATATTTAAGCTTTCAGCCTTCGTCTCCAACACCACCTTCTTGTATGTTACTGCAATATTACGTTATTCAAGAAGGCACCTGACACAAAGGTTAAAACTTTAACATCAGACCTTTCACGCAGCTGTTAGCCAACAAGGCATTTCAGTTATAGGCCTACCTGTGTGACACTGTAATTCTTCCAGTCTGAAAAAACCTATAAACTTTCACTCCTCATACAAAAACCCAAAAACTACTATACATCACACAACACATACGACACATACCTGACACCAAACTACACACTCCTCATATTCGCCTCTGGTTTAAAGCCCTCTGATCAAAATCTAACCAAGGTTAATACATGTAATTTTTTTCCGAAGGGTGTGCAAATTCAATGAATGGTTCCTTTGGAAGGGAAGTAAATCCATGTGGGCTAAGAAGAAGATTTTGCAACACACAGAAGAACCTCAAATAAATGGTGTCTGACCAAATTTATCAGCCCCTTTACACCCACCTTGCAACATTATAATCTGACCAGTTAAAACCACCAATTCAATCAACTTCTCATGAGTCGTGAAATAAACCACACATAAACACGGTGATTAATCAATAAAATTACATACAGTAAAAGCTCCTTATTTTCGGGGATATGTTCCGTAAATATGCCTCAAACACACAAATTGTGAATATGGAATGGTAATTTGTATGGGTATATACGGAGTAGGTGATACGTTCTAATATCAACATTATTAAAATTAAATAAAAATAAAACGTAGTTTTATTTGATTTTCATATTCATTATATAATTCAGTGTACCGAAACAGCTGTCACTGAATTATATAATAAATATGAAAATCAAATAAAACGTAGTTTTATTTTTATTTAATTAATAAATATGGATTTTCATCAAGTAAACACCAACTCAATTCATTATTTAACATTATTAAAATTAATTGCAAACTACGTTGAGGTGTTAGTCACAATTTAAAAATTAGAATATAAAATTATATACATTTTACATCTGTCTCCTCAACCATTAAAGCATTAAGTTACTGTAAGCCTTTCGGGACTAGTCCCATCATCAGCAGAAAGTACATCTGCATCTACTGGCTTCGAATACAAGACTCACTCGAAGCCAGTATAATATGCAGACGTACTTTCTGTTGATGATGGGACTAGTCCTGATAGGCCTTCAGTAATGTCATGATTTATGGTTGAGCAGACGGTTCTAAAAAGTATTACGTTATAATTTTTAAATCGTTCCCAGGTTCCAAAATAAAATTAAAATTATCGAAATAAAATTAATTTGATGATAGATTTTGAACAATTTCTATTAATTACTTTTATCAGGCTTATGAAAGTAATTAAAGAACTTGGTAATTGTTCCTGTTTTGCCGCTTTTAAGACGTCTTTCAATTCAGGTTAATATTCAGCTGTGAATTCTGCGATAGAATTCCTTATTTTGTCTTCGGATTTCTTGATGAATCATACAGCTGATTCATTAACATTGAAACACTCCTTTTTTTCGCTTCGAAACTAATTTTTTCTTTCTTTTCCTCGATATTATAAATTGAGAACAAAAAGAGACATGTCATTCAATCAAAATTATTGCAATGAATGAGGCAAATTGAAACAATACGAATTGTGACAAGGGCGGCATTTATCTACGGACAAAGCGGCACGTGAAATACGGCTACGGCAGCGGCAGCTTTTAACATCGACCAATAAGGTTTTACTTTGATATTTATTTGTCCATTTGGTTTGAATCGCTCTTCGTAAAAGCCGCTGCGTACAAAAAAAAAAAAAAAAAAAAAAAAAGGAGCTTTCACTGTACTATACAAACATTCAATAAGACCATGTGAATCATACCACTCTCAGATCATTACCACATTCTATGCATTGCACTTTCAGGCCTTCAAAGTTTTGGATTATTCAACTTTTTAGGAATTTGAACTTTACACAAATTGTTTGTACAGTGGGTGAATGGCACTACAACTGAACTACACATAATGAACACCTGACGAACAAGTAAGCCACATACAATGAATTATATTTCACAACATGCATCATATTTTCATAACATCACACCACAGACCAAAAACTGTACCACATGACTCCACTGGAAATATCACAAATATCAGCTGTTAAACACAAAGTATCAAGCAATGATTCATAGCATTTAGAGCTCTCGGGAATTAAAAATGTATAAGAGAGAAAAATTTGCATTTACGTTGGATACCTTAGGATAGCTCAGATGGTAGAGTGTTACTTTTGCCACAGATTTCTCGTCCATAAACAAAAACAAAACATCAAGAGGACAAAATTAATCAGGTTCAAAATTTTTACTAAAAAAAAAACACTATTAAGTTTGACTCCATTTCACCACGGAGGCTGTCACACTTGCTAATAGCATTATTTACGAAGGAACATGTTGCCATCAGCAAGAGAAACAGATCAACTCTAAACAAGTTGATTCTATTTAATTAATCTGTAATTTCAAAAGATAATTTTATTGTTGCTTCTATAGATGTAAGAATTATCTGTGTTACTCTGCCATCCACAGCACATTTATCTTTCAAGATCCATGCTATGCAAATAAATAGCTTTAATGTAATCTACTTTCAATTTATATAACAATTAGGCAGACCACTCTATGTAATTCTGAACTTTTATTGTGTACAAAGAGGATGAACGTATGTTCCAACATATCTGTGTAGTGCGAGGACCATAAAAATTATTAAAATAAACTAATAATGTATTTGAAAAGTTACAAATTCAAAATAATCTAACTCCAAAACAATTAGACAACGTCCAAACGAGTATACCAACAAATTCAAAACATAGGAACTAATAAAGTTTTTTTTTTTCAGGTCATCAATTCACTTTAGCCAAATTTTAAATCAAAAACGTAAAAATTAAAACATTGAACTCGCTGAAGATGCCAATTGCTAGAATTTTTTCGAGGCTTCACATTCGTGTTAGCCAAATTTCATAAACCGACAAACTGCCAACACAACAATAGGGCATGGATTGAGAATATAATTTGACAAGAGGATTTTAAGGACAGGTACATGGTTCCTAACAAAGTTAACTCATTAACTTTGTCCTATTGAATTTAATAATATTGACACTTTCAACAAAGTGTCTTGACTTAAATTTTGAATATAGGCATGAACCCTACCTGCACTGCAGCACCATCAAACTTACCGCTTGAAAACTGTTTCAAAATGACCAGAGTGGGCTTGAGCCTCTCAAAAGAGCATGTCATCTCTAACTTTCATTGCCTTATATCATGTGGAGCCATGGGTATCCGGAACTCGCCAGTCCCACATAGAAGGCAAATCTCGTAAAAGATACAATACTTCAATTTTGAGACCCTTTCCTTAATCTCATCCACCCCCCAGCCTTAAACCCAAGTAAATTGAGATCCGTCTTAGATACAGACTTCGTAACAATCTCAACAACACGAGATCCATCCTAAATACAGGATTTCGTAGCAATCTCAAGAAATGTAATATGGGAGGAAATCTAACCAAACTTTAGCAGTTCCTTCTAACCCAGGGATAAACCTAACCCACCTGGCACAGTTTTCAGCTTGACACAAGAAGACGGTCGCTCAATGAGAACAATTCTGAAATGTTTTTTTCACCTGGTCTGATCAAGAGATCTCTTGGGATGAGTCAGGTAGAGATCCGTCGTGAGGCCACGCATATGCCGGGATCCAAGACAATGTATGTCGCACACGACTTCGTCGTAATCTCGGGTTTGTGGAGTTTAATCACTACATAAGAAATTGTTAATGAAAATATAGAAAGAGAAAAAACAGATTAAAAGAAGATAGAAAGAGAGTTGTTAGTACAAAAAATACTATCGTTAACTTTTCAGGTTATTAGTGCTAAGAGGGTCATTTAGTTGGACGACTCATACCAACAAGAAATATAATGATACAGGTGAAAACAATTAACATTGAGAGTCCTGGCTGGACTTTCTTAACCATCTCAATTACTTCAGAATTAAACACATTGAACGTTGCTAGCAATGCATATTTATTGCAACTAGTTCAGTTACTTTTTATTGATATTTTCATTATTATTATTATTATTATTATTATTATTATTATTATTATTATTATTATTATTATTATTATTATTATTATTATTATTATTATCATCATCATCATTAATTTGTATTTTATATTACCTTCACTTTTTCACAATAATAATACTGTATGTATATAATTAACTCACTAGCATTATCGAACCTATAGGTTCATGGCCATTTGCACACATCCCTATTGTGAGCTAATGTTTCCAATCATCTCCTATATAATTTAGATCCTCAAATCATTCTTGGCCTACCTACTGGGCACTTTTCCTCTGGTTTTCATACAATGACTCATCTTTCATTCCATATTCATGTCACATGCCCTGCGCATCACAGGATATGACGAATGGGGACTATTTCAACTACAGAAAATTTTACCTGAATGGAACTCTTATCTACATTTCTTCAAGGTTGTATTTTTATGGTTAAAGATCTTCACTCTTTATACCAAGGGTGTTTTTTTTTACTTTATATATACATCTTTTCAACTGAACTTTTAATGACTGTCACTGCCACAAACTCTACAATTTTACTACAGATAACTAAGTTTCTGTAATATTAAATAATTTCATTTTAAACAAAATAATTTCAATATATTATAACAATTTCTTTAACTTTATTCCTATTGAATATGAGATCAGTAAAATTATTTATTTTCATGCCTTTTGTTAATTATTCTATTATTAGTATTATCATAATGTTTGAAGGATAGGCAAGGACCTCAGTAAGGACGGTGCAAAATAGCACATCTGCTAGCAAAAACTTTTGGACATGTGTAACTTTTGCAGTTACAGATGACTTCAAACAACCACTGACAACTTTCCAACAAATGCAACAATCTATCTACTACTTCAAACTGTGTTCTGACAATTCATTCATTCATTCATTCATTCATTCATTCATTCATTCATTCTTCCCACAATTATGAACTTTTCTTTCTCCCCCCCTCTGTCTAGTCTAGTCTAGTCTAGTACACTGGTTCTCAAAGTTCTGGTCCTTACTTCCAACCGATTCCAAAAAATAAAATTATCTTCCCAGTCGCATAACAGAACCCACTGTAAACAATAATTAAATTATAACATTTTTGTGATTAGAAAGTAATGAGGTGACTTATATTTAAATCTGGGTATCTTGTAAGAGCAGTATTCATACTTCGATAATTACTTAGACTTTTAGTAGGACCTATGCGTGTGTGTTTTTTTTTAGTTAAAGAATTTTTCAGATACACAAAATAACAGTGTCAACAATAGATATGATATGATAGAACAAATAAACCAAGTACAATAGGGGGACCCTCTAAATCCTTTACTTTTAATAATAGCCACGGCGGAAGTACCAGGAGATATAGCCACAGAAAACGTAAAAATATACGCCATGCAGACGAATTTAGAATATGCACAAACAACTTTCAACAAACGCGTAATGTGGGCCGAAATACGTCAGGACCTGTTCTACCGTACACCGAAGCTTACAAGGAACTACTACAAGAACAAGAAGAAACAGAAGATATGGTCGGATTTCTTCTGCACGGATGTGATCATCTACAGAGTGTGGACGCAAGCCAGATATGGTTTCCATCGCCGGATTTTCCAGACAGAAAAATACATGAGCAAACTATGTGGATCAAAATATTACCAATATCATTTCATGTTATGCAAAAAAAAAAAGATAATTTGCATACTTTTGTAAAACTTAAAGTAAACAATGCGCAGTGCGCGATGTTTTACTTATTACTAATATAGGAATATTCCACAATACATTGTTTCTCTGATTTGTCGCCAGAGGTTGCATCTGAAGCATCTTATTCCTTCAAATCTATAGCTTCTGTACTTCTCTTCACTCCTCTATCCAACGTTTTCTAGGTCTGCCTCTTCCACTTCTTCCATTACCTTTCCAATTAAGGATCTTCTTTCGTGTTCTCTCTCCTTCCATTCATGAGATGTCCATGCCATTTCAAATATTCTTCTATTTTTTAAACTTTTTTTTTCAACTTGATAATTTCCCTTATTGTGCTGTTTCTGACCTTATCCCTTCTTGAAATTCTTGTCGATCGCCTCCAAAAATAAAATTTCTACTGCTAACAGCTTCTTGCCTTATTTTCTACTTACTGTCCAGGTTTCGGACCCATATAATAAAATGCTTTGTAATAGAACTTGAAATATAGTTTTCTTCGTTCTGTATATTATATTTCTATTCCAAAGCACTGAGTTCAACATACCAATGATTCTTCTTCCATCAGTTATTCTTCTTTCAATTTCTGTAGTTGAATTCTCATTCTTTATCTAAAATAGATCCTAAATATTTAAAAAAATTAACATTATCTATTCTTCCTGAATTACATTTTAGCTCATCTATTGTATCCAATGACATATGTTTTATTATAATTTATCTGTAATCCCTATTTTTTTTACGCTATCTCTAATTTCCTTAACATGAAAGATGCATCATCTGGATCCTGAGAAATCACCACCTGATCATCTGCGAATAGTAAATGGTGGAGGTAATAATTATCTTCTATTTGAATTCCCATATATTTGCAGTGTCTTGACCAATTCTTTGCACAATTATTCATCAATATATATTTTGAAAAACGTTCGTAATAAGCAATATCCTTGTAGCAGATCTTTTCATGTTTAGAATTTTTTCTGAAAGTCTGCTTCCCATCTTAATTTAGCATTTGTTCTCTGAGTATAATGATCTTACAATACTAATTGTTTTGTCATTTATATTCGCACCTTCTAGGGCTTTCCAGAGCAAATTTCTGGGTACACTATCATACACCTTTAACATATCAATAAAGATCAAATCTACTGGTTGCGTTTTCTCTCGGCATTTCTCCAACACCTGTCTCACTATGAATATATTATCTGTGAATGATTTGCCTGCAGTGGACCCACTTGGTTCTTCCAGATCTTTATATTCTCTGTCTGATCCATGTTTTATAATGCGAGTAAATATTTTCATAATTTGAGTTATTCACACATATCCCTCTATAATTATTGTAGTTTCTTCTTTCTCCCTTCTTGTATATCGAGCTTATAAACCCATATTTCATTTCTGGGGGTATTGTTCCTCCTGTAAGAATTTTATTATTATTATTATTATTATTATTATTATTATTATTTCTTTAATTAACCTTCCTTTCAATTTCATGTCTCTCTGGCCAAGGGTGAGTGGCTATTGCAGATTTTTCCACTTCCCCATTTTTGACATTCGTAACACGTTCATTCATTCTGGTTTTCGAATGTCTTTTTTGTTTCGTTTTTTTTATGTAAATTTTATCACAATCTCCGCATATTATCTGATAAATCCCTTATTTCTTTCTTTTTCTTCCATTTTCTCATTTTTGTTGATTTCAATCATTCTATTGAGGTTACAATCAGTTTTCGGTGTCAATCTTATGTTGAACTTTTCAAAAAAATGTTTTTAAACTTGTCATACTTCAATCGACGGTATGTACATTTCTTGAATTTTATACTTTCTTCCTCTTCTTTAAGAAGTGTACCTTCATTAATTTTTGGTCTTTTGAACTTGTTTCATATTCCTGTGTGCCATACTTTCTTCAAACCCGTTCTCTATTCCTACGTTAAATATGCGTTATTTTTCTTTTTCATGATTCTCTCTGTTCATGCGTCTGTTTACTAATCTATGCATCGAACAACTGAACACTCATCTTTGTAACCAATCTGATTAAATCCAGAAGCCTTGATATATGTATCAAGTGTGTGTAGACCTAAAAATTGTATTTGTCAGTTAATTTCGGTTTCCTTAGTAAACTTTATAGCTTGATTTGAATGTTCAACAATTTTAAAACATCTAATATATGTTTATGATTCACTATAGCAATTATATCATCATCATTCTACAGCGGAATTTGAAAATTAAAAAGGTGATCACTAATTACCTTATGTCCAAACTCCTCATAAATAAATTAGCTAAACATGGGAACAGGAGGTTTCCTATAGAAAGATTTGAATTTTGTTTGTAGAATTTTCAATTATACGTAAAGAAAAAAGTCAATGCAATATCCGGTTAAAATTTTACATTCCATTATACTTCCTTACTTACATTTTATTTACCTTTGTTTAGCCATTTCTATGGTGTTCTCTCTAGCTCGGGAGCATAATCTAATTTAATTTCGTTCAATTCTTCAGATTCCTAAAATTTGTTTATTTGGTTTTGTATTCTATAGCATTAAAAATGACCAATTCGTTTCCATTATAGGCTTTTGTGATTACTATTTTTTTTTACCGGTAATCTCTTCGATAATTTTCGTATTTCTCAGACCCGTTTTAATAACGGGCGTATAAATATATAAGATTGAACAAATTTTGTTCCAAAATCGGACAAAAAAATAATACTGAATGTACAGTGAGGTGATCATTTATTTTCAATTAAATGTTCAGTTATTAAAAAATGTTTCTCTAAAACAATTTCTTTTATTACCATTCTTCTTCTTCCTCTACGCATGAAAGCTGGCAGCTTGTTGCGTGTTCATTCACTACAGTTCCGGGGTATGGTGACGTACTTCCATCGTAGTTGTGATCGTCCTAAAGGCCTTTTCTGCTGAGGTGTCCAGTCACGTACTTTCTTCACTAATCTACTGTTCTCCATTCTATGTATGTGATCGTTCCAGTTTAGTCTTCTATCATTTATCCAGAGGTTTATAAATTCAATTTCACATTCTTCTCTAATAACATAGCTGCGAATTTCTCTAATAACATAGCTGCGAATTTTCTCTCTCAGAGATTTTCCTACGATTTTCCTTAAAGCTTTAATTTCGGTTGTTCCATTGATTTGTTTTGTTTTTTTGAGTTTCTGTTCGGCATTCACAACCATATGTTAGAACTGGTCTTATGACAGATTTGTAAATTCTTACTTTTGTATCTATTCTTAATTTTTTTCCTAACAGTTTTATTACCATGAATTTATTTATTTATTTATCTAATGGCTAGTTACTAGATACAAGTGCCTTCAACTAAGCAAACAAAACGATTGAAACAACTAAAACACCTTTAATCTGACTTCCCAGAATATTTACCATGAATTTTTAAATATATACTAATTTACTAATTAAAAGTAATTTACTAATTTTATCATTACTTTTAAAAAATGTCTAGACAAACTAAAAACGTATTTACTTTGCAAACCCCGATTTCCTTTACATTAATTTCATAACGGGCATATTATCCATAAAGATTTGCTTTCAATTATACTTTTGTACGCGAATTTAAGGACTTATTCAATGAGAACCACTGCACTTATATACATCTCGTGAGTCAAATGTCTGTCTTTTTAAGTATAAAAGTCACATTTCAACTAACATGTTATAAATTACACTAGGAGTATGTCGCTCTACTTATTCGAGCATTTAACATTTATTATTAAGCCAGGCAACAGTTGTATTATTATCGCCTCACTATGATGGTTGTCAGTTTATATAAAAGCGGGTGCCGCGCGACAATGCTCGTCAATGATTAACATGCGGAATTATTATAGTGGCAGTAGTCGGCATCTTTGTATGTAATTATATATATATAACAGCTGAGGGTAAGCAAAGCTAGCTGCTGGACAACCATCCTAGTAAGGCTATAATATCTTAATATAGCCTAATAAAATAAAGAATATTGAAGGGTCCAAAAGGAAGGAAAAATACAAGCTTTTATTTTTTAATTTTATTTCAACACAGTTTAGTATTATGGGCTCATTCCGACTTAAGATCTATAGATATAATAATTATATTCCATTACGTACTTGTAATGTGTTTTAGTTTTAAAAAAGGCAAAGCAAAATATAAGTGACGAATAAGTTCTCAATCTAATGGCACGAAAACATGGAGGAAAGACAATTCTGTAAACATTTCCAGATAAAAACAACCGACTGAAAATATGAGAGTAAATTTTAGATTTTAGAAAAAGATAAAAAGTGGTATCCCCCAAAAATCTTATCATTCTGAGGGAAACTGTAGACCACTTTTCAGATATACTCCGTGGTGGTAATTGCGGGCAGAATAACAAAAACATGTTATACGGTTTATACGATTCCCAATAACACTTCCGTATACTGAGTACTTTTAGTGAATTCCGTAAGAATGTACAGTAGATATTAAGATTGCAGGCCCACGGTGAAAAAAATTTATAAAAACTTTTACAGATCTTCATCGATCTTACCAAATGCGGAAAAATATATATCTTAACGTTCTAGTGGCCACAATTATTGTTTTTTTTAATCAATCAAAGTGTGCATGTAGTAGTTAAGACAGTTTAGATCCACTTTGTTAACCAGCAAAGTCATTTCAATACCAGTCGAGATTAAGCTAAAGCGAATATATTAAATTCACTCTGGTGACAGCAATTTTAAATGTTTCGTAACGAAACATGGAATGGGATATTGAAATAATGCAAGAAACGCATTGTCAAAAAATCAGACAAATTCATTAGTTAAGAGTGTGCGTTTACCTGAAACCTGAAATTTTAGAATTTCTCTACCTTCCATCTGTAGAGGAACTGAATAAATAGATTTATTTAACAAATAAATACATATTCCGTTAACCAGCAAATCGTAGTAAACATTCGACTTGCTGAGAAAACCGCTTACTTTATTCAGTTTCTGCAAGGCAGACTTTTTTTTACGTAGAAATGTTCCAAAATTGGACCAAAATATCAAGTTTCTAAATTGTTATTAGTGGAGTGTTAACTTCCAATGGAGTAATCTACCCCATAGTCCCCCATGTCGCGACATAGGTGCTCCCAGTGGCAAATTTTTAACCAAATTAATTTAGTTATTCTCATTTCCCTACAGATGACTGACATTGTGTCAGCACATCGCTTCAAGGATGTATTTAGTAAGCAAGTAAGATATTATGCGGATTAGGAAGACCGATTACATTTCATCAAAGGCACTAATTTAGGATTGATATTCTCTTACGAGCCCGAAAAATCTTCACACTTAAAACCCACGGCTTAAAGTACCTCCTGGAGGTCTTCTTCCTTTGATTTTGCCATTATAAAATTCCATCGACACCGGCCGGATTTGAACCTGCGATCCTCGAGACTAGAGACAACGAACCATTAAGACCACCGAGGCTGACTTCCAATGCGATCGAAATAATTCGTCTTTCATCGCATTGCACCTACAAATGCAAATTTATGATTCACTTTCTGAAATCATTTTTTTGTACAGTTAACTTATCGTGTAAATCTGTACCTAAATACTTGATTTTTATTTATTCTTTCAGTGAAAGACAGGCATAAAACCTAAAATCCAAGGTCTACTGAAGTGGTGATGCCCTTTTTATTTTTTAAAGCAGTAGTATCAACTTGAAAAAGCTTATTTAATAAAAATGTTAAAAGTAGTATTTCTTCATGTGGACCCTTCAATTTAATCATTATTAAAATATGTTCTACATACCTGTAATATGTATCAAACATAGACCTGTATCGATTTCATTAAATGCACTATACAATTATTACCCTTAATAGTTTCTGTATTTCTCCAAAGGCAACACTCAGTTAAAATACATAAAATATATCCCATCATTTCTTAAAAATGCAAGTTAATTGTCCTGGAGCATGACACCGCAAAACACCTAGCTCAAGCGGTAGCATTTGATACTCGTATTCGGAAAGTCCCTGGTTCAAACCCCAGTGCCTACCAATCTCATTTTTTATTCATTGTTTACTTCAGTCAAGGCATGTGCTGGATTGGAATTTCATTATCAGGATTCATTTGATCATATTTACAATTCCATGGTGTCATAAAAAAATGAATAGTCGCGATTTGAAATTAGATGTTAAATGGTCTATAAATAAGAATGAAATACATGTAGTGCCATATTAAGAAATTTGAGGAAAACATAATATGAACATATCTAAAACATAATTTAAAAATCGTGTAAAATGTACGAAAATAGTCTAATCAGTATTTAAAAAGAAAGAATTAAAATTATCTTTAAGAAAATATTTTTTAAATGCAAAGGAAAAATAATAATTTTCTAAAAGGGCAAAACATATACGGGCTGGATATATATATTTCACTGAAAATATTTGTAAATACTGTACTTGCGGTTGTGTTCAGAGTTATCTAACTTTTACAATGTAGGCCTACCCGATTTTTTCCCCCCAATACTCTAGGAAAATTTATAATTTGAAAAGATTACTTTAACATCATGCTCAAGATACATCCTAAGGGGCATGTCCGCAATTTTCCTTCAAACATTTGTTACAGGTGTATGTTTTGACTTCTTTTTTCAAAGCTGAAGGAACATTTGTACTTTCAAAAATTATAATACTTGTCACATTCTACATACAGAGTGTGTTCGGAATTCACTCGTCCCTGGGAAAAACCATAAAAGTCCAAAACTGTACAAACAAAGATAGGTCGATGTTTTTTCCCAGTGAACTATCTCCCTTTTAGACTTATCTAAAACAATAGTTGTTTACTATAGATATTATAAAGTAGACTTGACTTATTATTATTATCATACGAAGCGGCATAAAGAACAGGATCCATTAAGAGGATAAAAACTTTGGGGGGAAAAAAACTTATCTGGATTCCTTTTAACTTTTGCGACATACTTTCTTTCTTCCAA
>JASPKZ010009487.1:0-15000 GCA_030220185.1 Diploptera punctata | reverse complement strand
AACTGTTCAAATTCCACCCTAAAAGCCGTCTCCGAATATTTGCTTCAACATATGGGATAAGGACACATAGGCCAGGCCTAGTAAGTTATTTATTTTTACCCGAAATTTAAAGAAAATTTACATTTTGAGAAAAATAAATAAATAAATGTCAAAATCCTCCTAGTGATTTGTGATAAGATTCTTCACGAAACCATTACGATATACAGAATATTATTCATTAAATTGATAACAATTTCAATATTTAATACTTTTTACTCGTAAAATAGTCTAAATCGTTCCTAAAGTTCATGTCATAATTTTCTTTGAAACTTTTACGATGCAACTGGTATTCTTTTTTTTTTTTTTTAAAAAAAAAGCAAGAACAAGTATATTTTTCTAAATTATTAACTATGTATAAAATACACCCTGCAGGATTTTTCCTGAGTTTTCCTTAAAACGTTTTGTATGTGGGTAAAGATAGTTATCCGAATGATAGTTTATTTCGTGGTACATTCTTACAACTAAAAAAATACAATACAGTTTAGCGAATTCTGAAGGAATGGAATTTTTGAAGTTCTACTCATTAAAATTGTTTTACCTATCTTCACCGTTTCTAGTAGACACCGAAAATGACCATGACAAATGTATGAAAGTGTTTTAAAATGTTTTGACGTCGGCATTTTTCGAAACTAATTTCAACATATGCTAATTAATTAAAAAACAAGTAAGGTCAAGTTCGTTAACCAGCAAATCGTACCTTTTCGAGTAAGGAATTCACCAGAAACAATATTTTAAAATCTGACAATTATAAGTAAGTTTTATTTGAAACCCGAAATTAAAAAAATCGCTTTTGCGGACGCCATGCTTTCTTTATCGCATATAATTATATACCATACAATTTAAGTAACAAAGGAAATATATATTCCGTAAATCGACAGTGTATTCAACCTGATTTCTTTAACTCAAGGATAATTTAAATTTTCCAAAAATATTTTAAAAATTGTCAAAATGTATCATACAGATAGTGTCCGGAATTTTCATCAAATTTTCCGATATATCAAGCAATTAAAAATAAGTAGAGGAAAATTATTAAATACATCGCAATACACATGATAATTTTCCAACATTCGAGAAAAAATATAATTTCTAAAATTATGAATAATGGTCAAACCCTACCCGGAATTTTTATCCTTCACCTAAACAACTTTCCAAAATTCAATAAAAATTGTGATATAAAAAAATTAACGCTTAAAATATGTCCGACAGGATATTTCCTGATTTTTCTAGAAACTTCTTGATATGTCTGATATATGTATTTCAAAACTCGAGGAAATAATGAATTATCAAAAATTATAAAAATGGTCAACACCTGTCCTGCAGGGTGTGTCGGGATTTTTTTTTCTACATCGATATTTAAAATCATTAAAAAATTTAAAATATCAATATTTATCCTAAAGGATGTGTCCGGAATGTTTTGCCGGAAATGTTTTGCGATACAGCCTACCTAGCATTTTTTTTAATCTCCAAGGATAATATCAAATTTCATTAACTGATAAACAAATCAGTCTTACAGGTTGTGTCTAGAAATTGTCTTAAATATTTTCGAGATACCTGATAAAAATAAAAATAAATAATATTGATATTAGAAGATCATAAATATGATCAAAATGTATCCGAAAAAAAATGTTTCTGGAAACTTACAATTCTTTGCAATATACCGGAATTTTTCCTTAATAAAAAAATAAATCAAATTATTTGTGTGTGTGTGTGTGTGCGTGTGTGCGCGTGTGCGTGTGCGCGTGCGCGTGTGCGCGTGTGCGCGTGTGCGCGTGTGCGCGTGTGTGCGTGTGTGCGTGTGCGCGTGTGTGCGTGTGTGCGTGTGTGTGTGCGTGCGTGCGTGCGTGCGTGCGTGCGTGCGTGTGTGCGTGTGTGCGTGTGTGTGTGCGTGCGTGTGCGTGCCTGTCTCCTGAATTTTCCTTAAAATGTTTGTAATGACTCTGAAATTTCCAAGGTTCAAGGGAAAATTTCAAATGACTGATGTCTGGAATTTTTCATCAAACTTTTACTTTGTATCTGACCCTTTTCCAAAGCTCGAAAAAAATTGAGAATTTCAAAAAATTATGAACTGTACTCAAAACTGTGCTAAAAAAATTCAAAATTCTTCATAAAAGTATTTAATATATACCTGACTTTTTTTCCAGGAATCAAGGAAAAGTTAAATATATTAAAAATTATCGAAATATTAAACAGAGTGCTACCCGGAAAATGTTGTGATATACTTTTTTTTTAATTCTACAGTTATTTCAATTTCCAATAATTGCTAACATTTGTATAAATCTATCGTTTAGGCTGTCTGTAATTTCTTGGAGCATTTCCAATAAACCTGATTTTTTTTCTAAATGCAAATAGGTCCTACAAAATATTTCTTGAAATTTCTTAAGTAGTACAGGTATTGTAATATAACCGGTTTTTTCTTAACTTCAAAGGAATCGTCAACGCAGAGGGGCCTTTAACTTTTTATCAACAGGGCGGTTAACTAGAAATTTTTGGATTTTTTATCAACATTTTCAGATAGGCATGCCATTTTCCATAACACCATGAAGGAAAATTTACACAACTTTTTTCCCCCAAAATTCAAGGAAATTTTCAAAGTATTATAAAAAAATCTAATCTTTCCTAGATGATGTGTCTGGAAATGTAAGCAAACTCTTGCCACATATCATCAAAGAACATCCTACGTGACATGATGAGTCCAGGTTTTTTCTTAAATGTTTCATGTTATACCGATTTCTTTTTTTCAAAATAGAAAAAAATTCAATTACTAAAAATTATAAAAATGGTCGAAATATAGCCTGAAGGGCATGTAAAAATTTTTCTTACAAAGTCAGCTTAAATACCTGAAATTTATTAAGGAATCCAAGAAAATTAAATATTATCAAAATATACTATAAAGCATGTGATCGGAAAAAGAGTGTTTGCCTTTTTTTTGTGTTTTAAAAACAAATAAATTTTTAATGTTCAATGTTTATAGATAAAAATGGCCAAAATCTATCCTACTGAGGGTCACGAATTTTCTAATAAAAAATTAATACACCTCAATAAAATTCAAGAAAAGCATTGATCTTGAAAATGTGAAAATGGCCAAAATTCATCCTTACAGACAGTTTCTGGAAACCTCTTTATATCTCAAATGATATATCTAACCTCTTTTTTAAATTTATAGAATATAAATATTTAAAAAATAAAAAAATACCGCGCAATAAATCCTAAGGAATGTGTGGTCAGAATATCCCTTAAAATTATTATGAATTAGGTTTTTTCCCTTAAAATGTTTGCAATAATACTAAAATTTTCTAGTAATAAAGGAAAATTACAAATTCTACAATTAAAAAAAGTGTAAAAAATTATTCAACTGAGTATAACCAGAACATTTTTATACACTTGCAATATATCAAACTTTTATTTTTATTTTTTTTTATTTAAGAAAAAGTTTTATTTCTATTTGAAAAAAAAATATAAAATAGTAAGAATCCATTGTAAGAGGTGTCAGATTTTATGCATCAGATTTTAATGCAACATTTTGGATACTTCATATAAATATGTTTCCAAAATTCCAAAATGATTTCAATTCTAAAAGATTTATGAACTAATTGTCAAATCTATTAACAGATTACAACAGGGAATTTACTTAATTTGGAATACAGTCTATATATTCGTCCAAATTTCAAGGAAAATAATTTTTGGATTTTATAAAAAAAGTTTACAAAATTTATCCACCGAGCGAGTCACAAATTTTCTTACAAATATTGAATTTAAATTGATTCCCTCCCCCAAAATTCAAAGAAAATGTCAACTTTCAAAAATCATCATTGTCAAAATATAGCTAAAGGGCATGTGAGGATTTTTTTATTGAAAAATGATTTTTGAAAAATTAAAACAAAATATTGATTTTCAGATTTCATAAAAAATACTTGTAAAATATACCCAATAGGATAAATCAGGATTTTTTTAAATTTTCTAAAATTATAAAAAAATGGCCAAAATCTATTGAACATGACGTAGTAACAATTCTTTTATTAAGAAATTGAGATATACCTGACATTTATTTCTAAAACATAAAACAAAAATGAATTCACAGAAATTAAAAATGATCAAGATCCAGGGTGTATCAGTAATTTTTTCTTAAACATCTGGGATATACACCTCACAATTTCCAAAAAAAAAAAAAAAAAACATCAATTTTAAAAAAAATTGTAAAAAAAATTTCAAGATGTATCTAGTAGTTTGTTTTTAATTGCTTTAAAATTGTTAATGGTATAGACCAGCTATCTTATTTAATAATAAAGACAAATTTCAAGAATTTATAGAATTTTAAAAATCTATCTCACAGGTTGTGCCAAGCATGTTTCTTAAAAATTTGCAATTTGTTTCAGATTTTTTACAAAATTCAAGGATATTATTCCATCCATAGTAATTCTGCCCAAAGGCAGGTCCTTCACTGCAATCATAGCATTTTCATGCTATGCTTGCAGCTTTACTAGGGAATTGTAGGTGTGGTAGCTTCCGTTGCTTTCCACACCGGTGAAGGATGATGATGATAATGGTCATATGATTTCGGGGACCGTTTGGGCCTAAAAGTTTTCCTGACATTTGTCTTACAGGTGAGGAAAAACCCAGAAAACTGCCCCGACCGGGGATCGAACCCGGGCCCACTGCGTGACGAGGCAGCACGCTACCTCGAGACCACAATGGTGGGTAAGGACATTATTAATTTTCATAAATTATAAAAAAAATTTAATCTATCCAACATGGTGTTTTAGAGAAAGTTTTCCTAAAAATTTAGGATATACAGCTTTTTTTTTTTTTTTTTTTTTGGTTTTTCTAAATTTAAAGAAAATATAAGTTTTTAAATACTATAAAAATAAGAGTCAAAATCTATTTAGCAGACATGTCAGTAATTTTTCATAAAAATTTAGGAATATACCCAACTTTTTCAAACAAAATTCAGAGTTAAGTTTTCAAAAGTTACAAAAATAGTCCACATTTACGCAACGGAAGATAATGTAGTTATTTTCCTTAAATATGTAGAAAACAATTTTTTAATACCTCAAAATCTATTCAAAATGGTGTGATAGGAATTTTTTCTAAAATTTGGAGTATATTCGACTTTTTTTCTAAAATTTAATGCACAATTTTCATATTATAAGCTTAAAAATTTTGATACAACTAATATTTTTATAAAATTCAAGGTAAATACAGGTGTTAAGAAGTTATTAAAAAATCTAAATCTATGCAAAAAAAAGTGTGTGTGGAGAATTTTTTTAACATTTCGGATTAAGTAACATTTTTTTTTCTCAAAATTCAAACGAACTAATTTTCTGTCCCGGTATAAGTGTTAATTTTAATTTTATAAATAATCATTTTCTGTATTTGTAAAATATGATCAAAATCTATCAAATTGGCCATGTCATTATTTTTTTCTTAAACACTTGGAATATTCCCTATATTAATTTCACAACTCAAAGAATATTTTATTATCAGAAATTATAAACTATAAGTACATTCTGTCTGATAGGGTGAGTCAGGAATTCTTCTTGAAAATTTGGATTTTTTAAACTCAAAAAAAAAAAAATGTAGTCCCGCGCCGTAGCCGGAGCGGTTAAGGTAGGAAGCCTTGGCGCAGAGCTACGGGACTTGCGCTGGTTCGAGTCTCCATGGGGGAAGAAATTTTCTCATGGTATTTCGGCCAGTATGGGACCGGTGCCCACCCAGCATCGTGAGGCAATTGGGTACCTACAATAAGTAGCGGCTCCAGGTTGAGGAACCCGCTATAACGGCTGGGGGACTCGACATGCTAACCACATATCACCCCTACACTGGATGTTGATCATCTACCTCTGTGATTGACACATGTGGATGTGAAGGGCCAGCAGCCGGCTGGTAAAAGGGCAACCGCTGAAAAGTGGAAAGACCCTCAATCGGATCGGAAAAAAAAATGTTAATTTTCAGAAATTATAAAAATGACCAAAATCAATTCAACAGGATGCATGGGAAATGTTTCTTTTCTTAAAACATTGGGATATACCTGACTTTCTCAATAGTCACAAAAATATAAATCTTGTGAAATTATAAAAGACAAATATTCTTCCTAGAGGATATATCTGCAATTTCCATCCAGCTTTTCACAGATATCCAAAATTTTGTTACGTGCAAAAAAAAAAATTCAATTAAAAATTTATGAAAAATCTTCAAAATATATCCTATTTGTCAGGAAATTTACTTCAAATTCAAGTGTTGCCTTTGCTATAATAACATTATTTCACTTTACCTTCTATCATTTGATGACTTTGTTCTCCAAGAATTCATTCCTACTCTGCCTCTCATCTTGTTTCCAATTCTCAGGATCTTCTGAAATTTGCCTGAAATTACCAGAAGTTCAATATAACTAAAATGAAAATTGCTTGTACAGAGCGATTCAGAAATATGGCTATACATTTGTTCACATTTTGTGACGAAAATATTATTATTAAAGGAAATATGATATCATTGGAAAGGAATCCTTCAAATTACAACAATAGAACAAAACAAATCACTGCTCACGTGCAGCTTGGCAGGTTGATTTTTGTGGGGTAGCATCGAACGCCTCCACAATTCTCTTCGTTGTTTCTGCATCCGTGCTAATGTGAGGCCTTCCAGGAGGTTTGATTTTCTGCATCCTTCCCGTTTACAGCAGTCGTTTTTTCCACTTCCCCACAGTCGACGACTGCAATGCTATGTTAAACTCCCGTCTAGCATATGTTATTGCCCATGCAGCAATTGTAATTTGCTGTTGCATATTCAATACCATTTTGACTAATGACGTAAGTTCTACACTGTTTTGTTTTATTCCATTGTTGTAATTTGAATAATTGCCTTTCCAACGGTAACTTCATATTTCCTGTAATGGTAATATTTTCATCACACAACGCGATCAAACGTATAGTCATATTTATGATTCACCCCATATTTTACTGTAATGACTGACATATCGAGCCAATTGTCTATAAAGGTAGACAAGGTACCTGAACCTCCATTTACTACTACTCTAAGGGCTTCTTAAGGCCTGTATTAGATTCACTTTACCTTTGTTTTATTATAGATCTACATTTCTCAACCTATGGGTACAAACCTGCTCATATAATTAATGGAGGATAGAAATAAACTTGGTTAGAACTTTTTATATGATCGGTTACTCCTCTTCAGTCTAACTTATTGACACTACTGAAACCAGAGTTTCATGACTGCTTGTACATAAATTCCTATCCTAAGTTAATGTTTTCCCATAATTCTCTGCACATTTTACCTCCCTGAAACAATCATTAATGTTTACTCACCTCTACCTACTGACACTTTCCTTCTGGTTTTCCTATAAGAATTTTACAAGCCCTCTCATTCATTCCCCATTTGTGCCTCATTATCTGCCTATCACAATATGTAAAATCTAACTCCTTGTATTATATCTCATTTACCATAAAAAATTGTGTAGCTCACTATGATAAAATTTTCTGCATTTGCCTGTCTGTTTCAGCTCTCTTTGGTAAGGAACTTTCCCTAAGCACTTAATTCTCAAATACCCAATTTTTTTTCAACCTCTTAAAATAGGAGGTTATATTTTGCATCCATGAAGTATAACTGGCAGAATAACAGTTTTGTATATAATTTATACATTTATTGGGAGACATTGGGATGGCAATAGTCCCTCTATTGCACTCATATTTGGGACACTATTAAATTAATTATTTGAGAGAGAAATAAATGTAAATATTAGAAATACTTCTTCTTCTTCTTCTTCTTCCTTCCAAGTATTAGGCCAAGGCCTGTTACGATCCTAGAGAAAATTTTTCCTCCAGCGTTTCATAGGACGGCCCAGTGATCTTCGTCCTCTTGGTATATAATTATATACAGTTTCGGGGATCCGATTTGAACTCATTCTTTCAAGATGGTGTTTCCAATTTAGTTGGTACTATATTTCAAGAGAAAAATTTAAAAATTAAAAAAAAATTAAAATTAAATTAATAATAAAATCGTCATTAGTTGGTACTGTTTAATATATTCCAAAATTGGCGTAGTCTTCAATTCTTTTAAGATATCGGTGTTCCTTTTCCAGTCCCATCTGGTGTAACCCGCTGTTCTGCGCATGAATCTCATTTCACAAGCCGTTATTCTGCTTTCATGTTGTCTTTTTAGTGTCCATACTTCACTACCATAGGTCAACACTGGTCTAGCCAAAGTGTTATATAAACGTAATCTGGTGTTTTTTTGTACAAGGGATGGTTTCATAACTTGATTAATAATTCCTAAACTTTTATTATAACTAGTAATTTTTTCAGAGATATATTTTTCATCCCAGATAGAGAGATCATATCCAAGGTATTTAAATTGATTAGATATCTCATCATCATCATCATAGTACATTCACGAATTTAGGCCATTTGTTGACCTGTTTCGGCCTCAAGAGAAACACCATCCAGAAGTCTTTTGAGTGGACGTCCTGGTCTTCTTCTTCCTGCGGGTTGATATCTTAACATTTGTTTGGGTATTCTGTGATCTTCCATTCGATGAACATGTTGTATCCATCTTGACTTATAATCAGAAATTTTGTTTTCTAAAGATTCCATGTGTAATTCTTCTAAGATGTCTTCATTTTTTTTGTGATCTAGTAGTGTGTATCCTGCAGTCCTCCGAAGATATCTCATTTCAGCAGATCTAAGTCTCTGTATATCCTTCTGTTTCAACGTCCATACTTCGCTACCATACAAAAGAGTTGGAAGAGCCAGTGTTTTATACACTTTCAGTCTTGAATGCTTTTGGACTAACTGTGGCTTGAAGATAGAATTTATTAACCCTAAAATTCTTAAAAATTTAGATATTTTTGCATTTACATCCTTTTCTTCTTCATATGAGATATTGCATCCTAGATATGTAAAATTATTCACCTGCTCCAAAATTTTATTGTCCAGTACAATTTTACTTCTGACAGGATCTACACCTTGAAATGCCATAATTTTGTTTTTTCTGTAGATATCTTTAATCCATATTCTTCTGTAATTTTGTTAAGTTCATACAGACCTTTCTGTAGATTATCTTCGGAATTTGCTATTATTATTTGGTCATCTGCAAACAATAGGGTGTTTAATTTTCTATTTTCTGATATTCTTATTCCAAATTTATATGTTTTGTTCCAGCAACATATTACTTCATTGATATAAATTGCAAAGAGTGTTGGGGATAGGGGGCAGCCTTGTGTCTCACACCACGATTTATAATTCCTTCTTCAGAAAATCTGTTATTTAATTTAATCTTTATGGTGTTGTCTTTGTAAATATTTTGTATGTTCTGCCGAAGTAAATTTGGTATATTTCTGTCTTCCAATATATTTAAGAGTTTTGATCTCTTGACTGTGTCGAATGCTTTTTCAAAATCTATGAAAGCAAAATGTGTTTCTAAGTTGAATTCTCTTCTTTTTTCAAGCAATAGTTTAACAGAAAATGCTGAATCAATACAAGATCGTCCTTTCCTAAATCCATTTTGACATTCCATAAGGAATTTTTCACTGAAACTTTTCAATTTTCCATTTAAAATGTCTGCATAAATTTTGTAGCATGTGTTTAACAAACTGATTCCCCTATAGTTGTCCATTTTTCTCTTGTCTCCTTTCTTGAACAGGGGTATAACAATGCTTGTCTTCCATTCTTGTGGTATATCTGCATTTTTGAATACATTATTAAAGAAGGACAACAGTCTTTTCATGGAACTGTTTGCCTGCATATTTGTACAATTCTGAATTCAAGCCATCTGTGCCAGTTGCCTTCCCATTTTTTAATTTCTTTAAACTATTGTTCAATTCTTCCAATGATATTATGGAATCTGTCTCATTATTATTTCGCAAAATTGTATCTTCATAGCTATTGTCAGTCCAAAGACTTTTATAATAATTGAAAAAATCTTCTTTTGTTACTCCGCAATTAATTTTGGTAGATTCTTTAATATCTTTATTCAAATGTTTTAATATTTTGAAAGCATTAGGTTGGAGCTTATGCAAATCTGATTCTAAATGTGTAACAAAATTTAACCATGTTTTCCTATGTCTCTTTCTTATTTCCCTCTTAACAATAGCTCTACAGCGTTTGAATTCTATTTCATTTTCTACTTTCTTTGTGTTCAAATATTTTTTATAAGCTGCATTTTTTTCTTCAATCAATTGTTTTATTTGATCATCCCAGATTTTTAGAGTTCTATTTCTTCTTTGTCGTATATTTACTTTTCCTAAAGTTTCATTAGCTGCATTTTGAATTATCATTTTAATGTTTTTCCATTCTTCTTCGACATCATTACTTTCTGGAGTTGTAGCCATATATTGCTGAATTCTTCTCGAATATAACCATTTAATGCTGTCATCATAAAATAATTTTACCTTGTACTTTTGTTCTATGCTCTGTTGTTGTTTCTTCTTTTTTAACCATCTTGGTGGAAACCTTATTCTTGCTTCTACTAGGTAGTGATCTGAACCAATATCATATCCTCTGTAGGCTCTGACATCGAGAAACAATTTAAAAATCTTATTATTTGCAATGAAATAATCAATGATTGATTTTGAGTCCTGACGATGCCAGGTATACTTATGTATGTTTCTATGATTGTAAAAGGTATTCGTTATTTTCAGTTCATTGTAGATAGCAAAATCTGTTAATCTTGTCCCATTCCTATTGCTGGTTGGTTCGCCAAATGTTCCAATAGTATTGTTGACTTGAGCATTGCCCACTCTGGCATTTAAATCTCCTATTATGAGAATGTAATCATTTCTATTAATTTTGCTATAAATTTCTTGTAATATTTTATAAAATTCTTCATTGTCTTCTTCACGGCGCCTTCCTCTGGTGCATATACACCAAGAACTGTCAAATTACCTCTATTAATTTTCAGTCGAAGCTCTAATATTCTTTCATTCCAGTAAGTGTAGTGTTGAATTTTATTTCTTATGGTTTTATTAATCCAAATCATTACTCCAGCTTGTCCATGGGTTTTCCTGTCGACACCGCTATATATTTGTACATAATTTTGTGTTTCTTTCGTTCCTTTGAGTTTCTTCTTAGTTTCTGTAGTTACTGCAATATCAATGTTTCTATTTTTAAATATACTGTCTAGTTCCTCTTCTTTTTCATGGATGCTTCGGACATTCCAGGTTGCATATCTTACAATATCATTGTGCCGTTTTCTTTTAACCATATTTCTTTGCTGTGGGTCGTCATATTTCAATTCCTTCTGGCTTTTTTCGTGTTGAGACTTGAAAGTAGTTTTGAAGTTCCTTAGGACAGGTTACTGGCCCGACGCTAAGTAGTCCAGTGGTAGGGCTGCTACCTTTTAGTCTCTGGACAGACATTAGGATACCGCATTTACTCAGTACCTGATGGAACGGTTATACCGCCGTGACTCGGTCCTCAGAGCCTCGTTTGTGAAAACGGGTTGTACCACGAGAAGGTGAGGATGAGAATTGGGTAGGAGAGGTTATACACACGTCACTACCCCTTACAACCCGATTAGATATCTCTAAAATTTTATTCTGGAGACAGATTTTACTTTGTATGGGGTCCTTCCCATGAAATGCCATACTTTTAGTTTTGTTAATTGATATTTCCATATTAAATTTGGCAGCTATTTTTTGTAAATTATTAATTGATCGTTGAAAATAATTTTCGGAAAGTGCCAGAAGAGGTAAATCGTCTGCAAAAAGAATAGCATCGAGTTTGAGGTTCCTATTGATGGGTAAGTTATATATCCTCGTTGTGTTTTCCTCCATTCGTTTATTAATTTATTCATGTATATAATGAAAAGCACCGGTGAAAGTCCACATCCCTGTCTTACTCCAGTGCTGATCTTTTCCCAAGAAGATAATTTGCCATCTTGTTTAACAGAGATTTCATTATCTTTATAGATGTTGAAGATATTAGTAATATATTGGTCCTCATCTAGGGGATATGTGGATGGCGACCACAAGGTGCCCAAGCTGAGCAAAACATTTCTTCCGCTTACTTGTGTTTTGCACTCTTAACTTTACTATCTAACCTCTCTTGGTTAACTCTTGTTTTTTTTGACCCGACGTTATTAGGGCATCCGAGGGCTAGGGAGTCTTTCCTTTCTTCCATTTCTTCTTTCCTTTATTTTCTTTTCTTCTCCAGAAAAGCCTGACCAGAGGCTATAAGATGGCAGCCCCATCACTGGTCTTGCCTTCCTTTGGCCAGCCACCAATCGAAGGGACTATTATTATGCTTTCAAGTCTTATACGAGAATTTCCCGGAAGGATATTAGAGAAATACTATTTATTTAAACTACGTCTATCTTTTTTTTTTTCTTCGGTATTCCCTTGGAGAAAGTGATGAGAGTTACCAGTATCCAAACAAGAAGGTATTAATAAGAAGATATTCCAGTAGCCTTAGTTACTAGCATAAGCTGATGATATAGATATTAGTAAGTAAGAGATTTTTGAAAACTTATAGCCCTAGGAGCTATAAAATGGGTTTGAAAACTAATGAAGGAAAAGTCAAATATATGAAAATAGGTAATGAAACAAAACATGGAAATGTAACAGACAGATAAAATATACTTTTTAGAAGGTTTCTCATTTTATATGTATCCAGGCTCCCTAATAATACGAGTGAAGAAATTGACAGAAGAGTACAAATTGCTAATAAATATATTTTAGATTAATAAAAGAATTTAAACCAAAACTTCTGAGAAGGAAAACAAAGTGTAATTTATATAGAATATTTAAAAAACAGTGCTAATGTATGGCAGTAAATTAAGAACAACCTCAATGTTACTTCATATTATAAATTTATTACAGTAAAACTTGTTTAATCCAGAACGTGAATAATGCGGAAATCTGTCCAATGTGAACAAATGTATTGGTCCCGGCAAAATAATTTTACGTGTATTTATTTTACATAAAACAGAATCTGTCCAATGCAGAAATAGAAGGATATTTCTACACAATTCATGAAAAAAATATAAAGCAGAAAGACAGAGGAAATAAATTATTAGTTTCCACTTCACTGAATTCCTGTTATGCAAAAAAAAAAAAAAATCCTACCACCGGGTGAAGTAGAGATTCTACCTGTATCTGAAATTTTATTTCAGCCTTACTGCATACCCATTATGCAAAATACAGATACCTGTCTTACAAATAACCATTGCACTGTAAATCTTAAATTAGTTTAAGTTCTGAGACTGATCTTTCACATGTAGAGTTTTGAATTTCCGAAATTAAGATGGCTAAAACATATGTATCGTTGTCATTAAATGAAAACGTGAAAGTGATTGAAGATAAATCTCCAAATTTCCGGGCTGATGCTCTAAAGTCAAGCTCTAGCTGTTGCTAAATCCCTAGGGAATAACGATTTCAAGGCATCTTCAGGTTGGCTGGGCAGTTTTAAAAGACGACACAAGATAGTGTGAAATGAAATTTGCGGGGAATCAAAGGATGTGGACGAAAGTGTACTTAATGAGCGGAAACTGCATACTTTAATTTTAGGGTACATGCCTAGGAGACATTTTTAATGCTTAAGAGATATTTTTAACGCTGATGAAACTGGACTATTTTTTTTTGCGTGTTACCATAAAAGTCGCTCATACATACTATACTTCACTTTTCGAAGGCAGTGGAATTACAATTAATCTACGGTATGTAAAAATACATATACAATACTCTATAATCTAAGATTATTAATATTTTTTTATAATGCGGAATTTTGTCTAATGTGGAAAAAAAAAAAAATTGGTTCCCATGCAATTCTGCTTTGAGCAAGTTCTACTGTAATATGGCAGTAAAACCTGGGAACTCAAGGAGTGATATATCAAGAGTAAGACTTTTAAGATCAAAATACTCAGGAAAATATATAGTTCTCTATATGTTGGAGGACAAGAACTCTACCAGTTATTCAAATCTCCTGATGATGTAACATACATTTTTAAAAAAATTGACATGGGTAGGACATCTAAAGAATGAACATCAGATTCCTAGGAAAGTCATGGAGAGTAAATATGAAGATAAAAGGAGTGTGGGTCGAGCACTGGATAGAGTTCGGAAGGACTTGAAGTTGGGAATTAAAGGATAGTGGCTGGTTGCTAGGGATAGAGAAGTCTGGAAGAAGGTTCTGGGTTCTAAGGATAGCCGGGTTCAAAGTGTACTATTGATGCTTCTGATGACATCAAAATAATATATAGGCCTATTACAATGAACAATACAGTATGTTGATGCTTCTAACCCGGACACTGTAATAATTGTAATACTGTGCATATGTAGATGTTAATGAAATTACAAATAAATCATCAGCAGTACTTCTATTCCTTTAATTTACTAAGTTAACTTTTATAGAATTTAGAGTTTGGGATATATGCCCTCTTAATTCAAAGCCAATCTGAATTATCCTTAAAAGAATTAACTCACCTAGCATAATGGTCCAGCGATGTCCTAAATTTCAAACAGCAGCCACCTTGACTCTCCACCTGCAGCAAAATCAATTTTGTATTATATATGTATATAAATGTTACAATACAAATTCAGGATTTAAATCAATATCACCAAACAATATTCACCTATATTTCCAAAGATGTCGCCGTGTCACCTCTGCCAGCTTCGAGGAGCCTGGGGAATTAAGTCCAACCATCTTCTGAACTCCTACAACACGTACAATAATTAATTATTTAGACTTAAACAAGGATTGAACTTTCTTAGGAATAAATCACTGTAAAGTTTAATTTATGATTAAATTTAAATGCTTCATACCTCTCTTCATATCTAGTCTTCTAAGTAGATAGCGATTTCAATGCCTTCGCGGCTTCATCTTCAGTACTTTATCGTTGACTGATGTTATGTCGATCAGAAGAACAGTAGTTCAGAACTCAGTAGTTCTTCTGATCAATATAACACCAGTCGACAATTAAGTAGTGAAGATGAAGCCGCCAAGGCTTTGAAATTGCTATCTA